>JAODLD010000113.1:8561247-8572703 GCA_026781065.1 Mormyrops boulengeri
CCACAGCGTGTCTCTAATCTGTGTTCATTCGTGTAAAGTCAAAGGGAGAATACTGGGAGGCTGCAGCACAAAACAGCAGAACAAATGCAGGACCCAAGAGACAAGTAGAGTGCAAATGGTGCCTGTTTTCCAGCCTGTGAAATGCCTAATGTCTACCCTATGGGAGTGTTTACCACAACAGAGACATAAGAGAAAAGTCCACAGCATGGTATCCTCACCCTGTAAGCTTCACCTCCCTTCCCCTCTGTATCACTTCTACATTCTTGTATTTTTTTTAAAACCAGGTGTCTCGGATTATCCAGTCCACAAAGTTCCCCACCTCGCAATCCTCCTCTCTTCAGCTCCAGTGAAATACTAATAAAATAATAAACAGTAAAATAGTAAATTACGAAAGATTAACAAATAATAAGGGCAAAAAATGTGCCGTCCCCCCTTTGACTTTCCTGGCCTGTAATTGTATTCCCATGTAAATCATGCTTGATTGGGACATGTGGTCTCCGATATGCAGGAATTATGCCATTAGTGGGCATAACAAAATGAAACGTTTTGTTTGCTCTGGCACAGTATTGTATTTCTCAGTGGAAGAACCCAGGTCAATCGGGATGGCCAGCGGGAAATAACCCAGGTCAGCGGCATGTGCAACCAGCATTAGCCATAGAAAACCCACAGCCATAATTAACAATAATTAACAGTTTTCTTTTGCAATTTCTGTTCTGCCCCAGTCAAGAAATCTGTTCATTCATTTCACTGTGCATACTGAACATATACTAATGTACTGATAAGTCCTCCTAGCAGAACAGCTATACTGATCACTCTGTTTGAATTAAAAGAATTTAACCCCCTTTTAACTAGAGTTAAAGGAAGTTAATTCCCTTTTCACCCTAAACGACACCTTGCTAAAGAAAGAAGTTATGCTGAGTAATGTAACCGGCTCTGCCACTGTGGTGTGTTTGAACCGTTAAGCCCCAGAAACAGTTTCACAGCATGTGTTACATCCAACTAAATAAGCAGATTTTCAGGGAATCTGGTATAGAAGGAAAAAAAAACCATGAATACTGATTTTGTGATCTAGAATGAGTTATACTGCAAGTAGAAACATTAAAAATCTAGAAGGAAAATCACAAACTGATGTGGAACAACTTTGGTAACACCTTAATGATGCATTATAATGGTTAGTATAAAAATGAATAAAGCATTACAGCATTTTCTATTGACAGTCATAAGGAATTATAGTGTTGATTATAATACTCCATAAGCTTCGATGAGACTCTCATCTATAATTTAAGTGTAAATTAAATTAATTTATTAATTGAGTTTTTGCAGAAATTTAACAAATATGAAACGGCTGAGGTGCCCCTAAGGACAGGTTTGGGAATCAAAGTGGTTCATCTAGCTATACAACAAGACATCAGTATGTTTCTGAGGAACAGAAGAAACTCTTGTTTGTTTTTTATTGTGTTACTGTTAATTTACATATGTTCTAATGTTAACTTGTGTGTGTGTGTGTGTGTGTGTGTGTGTGTGTGTGTGTGTGTGTGTGTTTTTCTGAGCAAATATATGCTTACTAAGACTTTTGGACAATAAACAAGAACACTATGGGGTTCAAACATTCCATACACCAAGAATGAAAGAATATCCTGTGTGGGAATTGAAACACCAAGAGACAGCTTGTGACTGTGTACTACACTGTGGGGAAAAAATCATACTGGTCATATTATTGCTGAAATTTAATATACAGCTTGAAACCGCAACCAACAGGTAACAGATGTGGACCAGTAAGTAGAAATCAAATTTGAAAATGTTACAATGTTAATAAAATGCTGATAATATTACGGAAGAAACTCAATTTAAGATATTGCTGGTTCCTCTACCTAGTTAGATTCTCATTTTGAATTTACTTGTTTAAAACAAATAAAACATTTCTGTTATTACCTTGTCTTGTATTATTTCTGCTATATTTTACAGACATGGTAAAATTAATCTGATGTGTTATGCACACTAATAATCTACTACTAGCTCCCAGTTGACACAATTTAATACCAGTCACATCAATCCCCTTTTCTAACTGGTATTTAATAGTTTGTCCTTAACAGAATATTTTCCAAATGATCCAGTGTAGTACAGAAAATAACAATAATTTCTTGCTCTTAGGAAAAGGAACTTCACACCTCATTTTGTGTAGGGTGGTGGGCAAGAGTGAATGGGCTTATGTTAATAAGTACTAATTAGGTGGCACCTTGGCACCATTGCCTCACACCTCCACAGTTGGTAGTTGAAATTCTACCCATGCTGTTTGTGCATGGAGTCTGCATGTTCGGCAGGTGTCATGGAGGTTTCCTAAGGGCAACCGGGTTCCTCCTACAGTCTAAAAACATGCCGTTAGGCCAAGTAGTTTCAAATTGCCAGTTGTATGGGTACAGCCTGTGATGATGTAGAATCTTATCCAGGGTTTTCTTTTACCTTGTGGCATATGCTGCCTGCAATTTACATGCTTGTGACATTATTCACATTTTTTATGTGTATATGCCTTCATTTTGTTGTAGAGTTCATCTCATTTCTTTTTAATCTATATTTGTGTATGATATTTTAAGTTCTTTTGCCATCTGACATGAGAATTGCTTGCATTAGTTAAAGATATTGACTTTGCCTGTCACTGTAAACTTGACCTAAAGATTTAAGTGCAGTCAAGTTCCATGCACCAATCGCTCCATCCATTCATTTTCTGAGCCCCTATAAAGCACAGGGTCACAGTTGGCATAGAGCCTATTTTAGGAAGCACAAAGCACAGAGGCGGCTGGTCCATACAGGTAGAGGAGCTACTGTACTATTGCCACTGTTTTTGAGATTAAACTATGAAACAAGTAACACTGAAAAAAACTCATTAAAATTCTACTGTCATGTAAAAATGCATTTTCTCTCCACTTTGGACAGCATCACTATTGTAATATTGTATAATGTATTATCTTCATACCCCCTCAATTTTTTAAGCTACCAACCGCCCATGACAAGGCACATGGCAGGAAAACATGGGGGGTCTGGGGGGGTTGCACGAGGATTATAATTTTATTAAACAGTGTTAGTTCAGGCCTTTTTTCAGGCAAGCCTGTGCATTGTGGCACCACTGGCTGTCAATCTGTTTTAACAGTTTGCTTTATTGCCATAACAATGGGTGATAAAGGTGATAAAGAAATATAGTATATATAGTATAGTATTTAAACACTGTGCCAATTATTGTGCCAAGGGTGATACAAAAACAAATGCCATTAGTAGTAGATAAAAGAGGGATGTAATGAAACAGTTTGGAATACATAAATGACACAATATTGTTTGTGCTATGGGGCTTAAAGGATATAAATTTTTATGCTACTAAGGGCAATGAATTAAGTGCAATGAATTAAGGTGTTCCTTAAATTAACTATATAGTTTGTTTTATGCACCATGTTTTCATTTAACAGTGAATGGTCAAGAATCAAACTGACTTAGGTCTGTGTTTTGTGTTGCTTGTCATTTGCTAAATAAAGTTTACACTAGTTTGGTCAGTTTGATTAAACAATTAATAGTTTTTAGCTTGCAATGACAAAATGCAACTTTATGAAGACTTCATTGTCAATTTCTGCAGAACAGAATGCATTTTCTGAAAATAGCACCCTGTTCCTGACCTCGCAATGCAATGAGAGGTACAGATAACATGAGGTTATAGCAGAGCAGACTGGTAAATTTCAGCGTCTGGAAAGTCGAATGGCCCAGAATGGAAAAAGCTCCGATTGCATTACATGGGAAAGGTCAGTCTTGGTTACAATGTAAGCTCATTGTGTACTTCCTGATATGGTACATTATTCACTGTAACAGTACCATGCTGAAAAACTCTCTTTTACCGACCCCAAGGATTTTTAGTTTTTTTACTCTTCCACGTTTTTACATCTTTCTCTCTAAACTTTGCTAAACTGTATCAGAAATCATGTCACGCATATGTGCCAATGTCTTTGCATGTAATTTAGTTGTATTTTGAAGTTTCCTTTATTTTGCTTAAGTAGAATTCTCAAATGAATTTTTCTGATTGTTATGTTTTAAATCCTCCACATCAACACTGCATTTATTTGTAGAATTTTAAGCATTTCCGAGAGTCCACACAAAATTCAACAATTAAATCAATTTATGCAACTCTACTATTTTCTACGAATGGCCCAGTTTTGCATTCAGTAAGTCTAAGTCAACTAAATGAATTGCATTGTTTTTCATTTCATTGCATTCACATGTGTATAGCATATTCGTAACAGACAAAATACTCCAGCCAAGTCATAAACCGCCAAATAGAAGTTTTGCATGAATTACAATGATCTAGCATTGAAGAGTCAAAAAAGAAAGCAGTTTATCAAGTTAATTTTGTCACATTATACAGTTTATTAAGTTAATTTTATCACGTTTGTCACATTTTACAGAAACCACTCGCACATAAACTTTAGCCTTCAGCTGAAACTGCCACTTCTGAAACATTTATTCCAAAGGGGTGAAATAAAAAAAAATGACAATTTCTGAATACAGATCATCCAGGTATCAGACAGAGACAACAACCGGTTGTTGTACAGGAACAAGATGTACAAGATGCTGGTTTTGTAAGTGGCAGAGGGGGGGTCACAGCACAAGGAAGAGGGAGGAACAGGAAGAGGAGCGATTTCAATAGAAATGTAATCTAGAGCCAAATATCATGTAATCAGCCATGGCCTAAGTATGATGGAGGCTGATCAGAGAGTGCAGCCTAAACTGTGTCGTCCACATTGTCATCAATAGTCTGAACATTTAGGAGGGAAAACACGTGTGGAATCATGTAATATTTCTCCATGGAATTCCAGTGAACTCACTCATTTCTTGTTTGAGAATTCAATGCAGTGACTTCAGTTCACACTGATACTATACAGCTGGGTACAGATAAATTTTGACCTAATTTTATAGGGGTGATCAGTCTCAGTCACAAATGCGGCAAAGAAAATCACCAAGATATTCTGACATAACACTATTCTTTCGCATTTTGATTATCATCATTTAAGCAATAATAAAAGGATGTATCATTTTGGTAACATTGACTGTGTTCATTTATAGATTTTTGTGATTTTGAACGTGATTTAAACGTTTTGAGTAAATTATTCAGTTTTGAAATCAACTGTTTGGCTGCATCATATAAACAGATATTAGTGATTGCACTTAAAGTTCAGAGAATTTTAACAGTATTTTAACAGTGTTGAGAAAAATGTAGACATCTTGTGAAAGTCAATTATTAAAAAATTATATAGAAAATAATTTGTTTTATTTTCAAATGCTAATTTGAATATGAAAGGAAATGTCAGTAATTTTTTTCCAACTTGCATTTTCCACTTATCCGCTTAAACTGAATGGGAGTTTAATGCCATTCTCTTTGTGTTTGCCTGCCTCAGGTTTCATCGAAGGAAATCAGATGTCATCAGAGTGCTTCTCATTAACTGTAGATGCATAAAAAGGGCCCCTTTAGGAGTTGTTCAGGCCCCTGTGTATTCACATGACTTAATGGGAATACATCTGTCTTTCCAAATTTGGTGCTGATTGAAACTGGAAGCACTGGGGTAAAGGAGACCTCGTAAGTTGAAAACTTTTTACTGTAGAGGATTATCTGCATAAAAGAAACTAGACACATAAAATACACTACATATATCGTACTCTTTGGTATGTATGTGTTTTTGAAGACATCCACCCATTTTCTGTGCCTGCTTGCCTTATTTAAGAGTGTGGGGGGGTCTGGAGCCTATCCTGGAAGCTAGGGGCACAAACCCATTGCAGGGTGCGCACACACACACACACACACACACACCATTTGGTAACTCCAATTCACCTCCGCATTTTTTTGTGTATTGCAGGACTCATGTATCCCAAACAATATGTATACTATAGTGATGCTTTGTTCCTCTATATACTGTGCACGTATTATTATATACACCTTCCAAGAGGAACCAGTCTCTGACATGAAAGGTTGTTGGTACAGTAATAGGTATAGCCTGAAACAGTGATCCAAACACTGCCATTAAGAATCACAATGAACACAACACAATGAAATGAAAAATGAGAATGCGCAACATTTGCATGCTTGATAAAGGTACTTAACTGATTAATTTCAGCAACTTCAGGTCTATGAGCTGGGAACTGTACTTAACTAAACTGAATTAAGCCTCATTTAATGTGATTTGGTAGAATTGTACCAGATTAAAAATAACATTCCAAATTCTGTAATGTTTGATACAAGTACACATAATTATATTTCATTGTTAGTGTTATTTTACATTCTGTATTATTGCGGTATTTCAACTGTTGTTCAGAAAATGACATGATGAAAAGAAGAAAAAAAAAACGAATGCATATGTGATGACAGTATATTGTGAGGCTGAACTGATAATGTACTGCTTTTTTTTGTTAAAAAATTCATTTCCTGTTGATGAACATACTCTTACTCTTTTATTTATGTGGTTCTATATCAGTTGGTTTTTTAATCTCTGCAGAAATTTCAACAAGAGAAGTATTTGTAATTTCATGCAGCTATGAAAACTTTGTAATAAAACTTTGAATTACTATTACATGCACTATTCATCGCTATGTGTGGATGAAATGGGAAATTTAAAGATTTAATCTGTTTCGCCCTATTTGTTGATTAAAATTCTTATTTTATACTTCTGGATGTTAATAAAACAAGTGCATTGCCTTTTGTGATTAGAGTATCTTGATAAAGCTATTGTATTTAAAAACAAGCAAGGGCTAGTCGCTATCCATTGCAAGGATGCAAGTTCCAGTTAGCACAGGCCAGAACAACTAGAACAGAGTGGCAGTGTACAACATGGCATCACATTTATACTTTTTGTAGATGGAAGCCAGAGTATTCATAGGAATGGTGCACAAGCATGGGATTAAGATACAAACAGAATACCCATAGAGACAATGTTAATTGCAGTTGTAATTGTCATATTTTTAGTTTTTTTATGAACTGTGCTGGCTGCTGTCTTCTTGGAATGTCATCATCGCTGGCTGCTTCTCAGTATGTACAGTTAAAGGTGGTGTAACCTAGGAATGTCTTTCAGATCCTGACTGTGAAAGGTCAACTAATCACATAAAAAAGTATGGGTAGGGCTAGGGAATCCACTTTAGCTGAAACCACTAGGTTTGACCTCATAAGACATAATTGAACAGAATAGCCTGTTTTCAGGTGACCTCAAACAGTTTCTTCACCTTTTTATTGCTGGACATAGAAGACATCCAGTACTCTTCAAGCACACTGCGAAATGCAAATCATCGGTAACTTCCAATTTCTTCCGTCATCTGGAAATAAAACATACAGTAAAGCGCGTAATGCTAGAGTACTCAGTTTCTTAAGAGGCAATGAGTACCCAAGCATCCAGTCTAGCTAGTGATAGCCTAACATCTAGTGATAGCATTCCATGTAGCTAACCAGTGTCTTATAATTCTTCTTCTTATTATTATTATTCTACTTCATTAATGCCTGTGCCAGAAATTCTGTTTTTCATATCACCCACCTCGGTCTACAGAGAGACACAGGTGAGACTGAAATTTGGGATCAGATCACAGTCAGTCAGTGTTGAGGACCCCTGGACTAGTTATGTTTAGACGTCTTACTGAAGGGGCTAAAATTTGCAAATTTCCAGACACAGGAAACCCCCATTGTGCACATTTAAGCCATAAAATACTCCCAGCACTTGTGTGTGTGTGCGCGCGCGTGTGTGCGTGTGTGTGTGAATTATGTTTATATTATGTTGTGGGGACCATTTTTCGGTCCCCACAGAGATCTGTGAATGCAATCACAGCAAATGTGAGAAGTCTTGTATTTAATTTGGTTACTTATGGGTAAGGTTAGGCCTGGGTAGGGGTTAAGGTTGTCATGTTGGGGTTATAGTTTTCCCCATAGAAATGAATGGAGAGTCCCCACAAAGATATAATTAGAAACCTGTGTGTGTGTGTGTGTCTGTCTATCTATCTATCTATCAGTATTATTATTCCTACATACCACTCTGCTGCTACCGTTATTGCCCATTCTTAACTCTCCATGTTTACTGTTACATTGTATGTCACTGTTGTTAATGTGCAGTCCACCTACACTTGTCCTGTCTTTCCATGCACTTTATGTATATATGTAACACTACAGTCAGGGAACATTACTCCCCATCACCGTATTCAGTGTACTGAATATGGTTGGTGTGACTTGGTCCTTTAACTGTGGGTATGATATATGGGAAATTATACGATTACATTTTGTGTCTCCATATTTGCCTTTAAACCATAACATTGAAATCATGTGTCTTAAGTCTTCATCATATCAAAGAATGCAGCTTATGAGGTGCATTTACAGACATGGACAAATTTGTTGGTACCCTTCCACAAAAAAAACACAACAATATCTGAAATAACTTGAAACTTAAAAAAGTTTAATGGCATCATCCTTTATTGTTTATTCCATATTTAACACAAATCAGACTTCGCTTTTGATTATTGATTCAGTTGAATATTTTTTATAATTAAATGAAAATGACACGGACAAAAAAGATGGTGCCCTTAATTTAATAATTTGTGGCACCACCTTCTGCAGCAGTCACTGCCAACAAGCGATCTCTGTACTTCACAAAGAGACATCTGCATTTGCCAACAGGTAGTTTGGCCCACTCTTCCTGAGCAAACTGCTTAAGCTGTCTCAGGTTTGAAGGGAGGCATCTACACACTGCAATTTTCTGATATTTTCATAGATGTTCAATAGGATTAAGATCTGGGGTCATAAGGGCCATTTAAGAATAGTCCAATGTTTTTTTTTCTCAGCCATTCTTGAGAGCTTTTAACTGTATGTTTTAGGTCATACCATCTGCTGTTTTCAGGTTCTACCATCCGCATCATTCTGATCCATGTCCTGAGAGGTTGGCTACAATCCCATGAACCTTATAGTTTTTAATAATATTGCCAACTGTGGTCACAGGACCATGAAGCTGCTTGGAAATGATCTTATAGCCTTTACCTTTAACAGGGTTATATATAATCTTCTTTCTGAGCTCCTCAGACAGCTCTCTCCTTTGCTTTCTCTGGTCCATGTTCAGCGTGGTGACACAATGATACCAAACAACACAGTAGCATGTTCCTTCCCTTTAAATAAGCTGAACGGCTAATGAAAAGCCTGAAGGCACCTGTGATACTAATTAAGGTTAAACACTTAGTTTGAAACATCACTAATGCAAGGATAAATAGTCTCCTTAGGGGTACGAACAAATCTGTCCATACTATTTTAGCATATCTTTGCAAAATAAACAACAAATCATGTCTTTTTACAGTTTTATTGGTTTCCTCTATCACATACTAAAGGCATGCAGATATACATTAGACAGTTGCTTTTAATTGAATCACTTTTCAGGAGAAATGAAGCATTGTTTCAATGAGCTGTAAGGGTACCAACAAATTTGTCCACATCTGTATATATATAACATATATAATTATAATTTAATATAGGTTTAAAATTGCAATATATTGTATGGTTATTACATGCATGGGGTTCACTTAATATGAATATCCATTATGAAAAGAATAATACCAAAAACTACAGTATCACAATAAATATTGTCCACACACATCTCAGGAGCATAGCAATTCACCATTCAAGCATTTCAGCCCAGCTGGATCATATTGTCCTCTTGGTAAGGAGTTAATTGGAGCCAACTGGGTTTCATTAAGCAGAGTTTATGAGTGGTTGGAGATAAGTCACCATGGAAACCAAAAAACTGGCAAATTTCTACTCTGCATCATTATCCCTCTAATTGGCAACTTTTAGTAAAGTAAATTACTGTAAGTAAGTAAAGCAGGTAAAGTGCAAAATCAACATGATGCTTTAGATACATGCATCTGTTAAATAGCTACATAACAATATTCTTTAGGATAACACTCATGAATCACTAGGAAGAATGCAAAGATGTGTTGGCTGCTCCATAGTGTGAGCTGTGAAGAGGGCATGATGTCCTCATTTGCAGGCTGCTGTGTCTAATGTGGCAAAGTGATTGAGACAGGGTATTCAGTCGTCAAAGATACACAGGAGGTCACATGCTGCCAGCCCCATCCTGTAATGGGATCACAATATAAAGAATCTAGATGAGCATTTATCTACTGCAATACGGCCCTCCAGAATGAAACAATTTAGTTTAGATTGTGTTAAATAAAGGGCAGTATTGCCCTTGCTGGCAAAAAATATGGCTAATTTCTTCTTTAAGACAACACTCATTCCCATGAGGAGTGGAACCAAGTTTGGCCCAGGATGCAAATGTCTACTACTGTATGACCAAATATAACAGCTAAATTTTACATGACATTACATGCATCACAATAACACCACACCACATGAAAAATACAGAGAACAATTTATATTATATACAGAGTTGGCACTGGCCCAACGATGTGGCTTGTAAACTTGAAGTAATTCTGTCAGGTATGCAGGAGCTAGAACTTTAAGTGCCTTATATGAAAGTAGGAGAACTTTGAAGTCAGCTCTAAACCTAATGGGAAGCCAATGCGGGGAACTAAGAACAGTTCAAGCTTCCTACTCCTGGTGACAATACGAGCTGCTGCATTTTGAATAGACTGCAAAGTATTTAGTGTGCAGTGTGTGCTGCCAGATAATCTACTGTATACAAGGGCATGCATCAATTTCTCTGTGTCTTGAATAGTAAGAAATCGTTGCAGTTTGGTGATTTGCCGTAGCTGTAAGAAGCACTCCTTTGTAGGAACTGTCCACTGGCCCAATGGCGGAATTCCAAAAGCTTGGAATGCGTGTAGGTCCTTCTGAGCAAAAGGTACTTACCCTTTTAGGTAAAACCAAATTATATCTGACTCCAATTTAATTAAAGACCTTTATGGTGTTTTAGTCATGACATGGACTCGGTTCAGAAGGTGGGAAATCCCTACAACGTAATACAATGTCAGCCTAGACAACCATTCGGGCCCAGCGACTCATATACTGTAACTCCTCAGAGGCTCAGCCGATACTTGCCATATCTAAGCTTGTGAGTGCCTCAGAGGTTAAGCCGAACTTTGCCATAACCAGCGTGTGCGCGCCTCAGAGGCTGGGCCGGTCTTTTACCGTGACTCAGCATGTGCGCATCTCAGAGGTGGAGCCAGTCCTTGCCGTAACTCCACGTGTGCGCGCCTCAGAGGCTGGGCCGGACTTTGCTGTAGCCCAGTGTGTGCGCACCTCAGCGGCTGAGCTGGTCTTTTACCGTAACTCAGCATGTGCGTGCCTCAGAGGCGGAGCCGGTCCTTGCCGTAACTCCGCGTGTGCGCGCCTCAGAGGCTGGGCCGGACTTTGCCGTAGCCCAGCGTGTGCGCACCTCAGAGGCTGAGCCGGTCTTTTACCGTAACTCAGCATGTGTGCGCCTCAGAGGCGGAGCCGGTCCTTGCCGTAA
>JAODLD010000113.1:8572803-8596000 GCA_026781065.1 Mormyrops boulengeri
ACTCAGCATGTGTGCGCCTCAGAGGCGGAGCCGGTCCTTGCCGTAACGCCGCGTGTGCGCGCCTCAGAGGCTGGGCCAGACTTTGCCGTAGCCCAGCGTGTGCACGCCTCAGAGGCTGAGCCGGTCTTTTACCGTAACTCAGCATGTGTGCGCCTCACAGGCGGAGCCGGTCCTTGCCGTAGCCCAGCGTGTGCATACCTCAGAGGCTGAGCCGGTCTTTTACCGTAACTCAGCATGTGTGCGCCTCAGAGGCGGAGCCGGTCCTTGCCGTAACGCCGCGTGTGTGCGCCTCAGAGGCTGGGCCGGACTTTGCCGTAGCCCAGCGTGTGCACACCTCAGAGGCTGAGCTGGTCTTTTACCGTAACTCAGCATGTGTGCGCCTCAGAGGCGGAGCCGGTCCTTGCCGTAACTCTGTGTGTGCGCGCTACAGAGGCTGAGCCGATATTCACCGTAACTCAACTTGGGCAGTCGCTTCGGGTCTCGGAGAAACGGGGTCAGAGGCTGCAAGAGAGTGTTAGAAATAAACCCAGGCTACGGGAAACATGCAGAGGTTAGCATAGTCAGACAGCCAAGAAGTAATCAAAACACAGTTTATTCACAATTAATATATGATACATCAATTTAACCAAATATAACATTAATGTAATTCTAATATGTGGCCACAATTCCTAAACTATGCCATCCAATCAAAAACAATACATCAATTACATTCCTCAGCTGAGTGGACACAGAGGAACTGAAGAGGATATCAGATTACAGATGTAGATTCATGCAGCACTATGTGGGAGCTCTGATTACAGTCTCCCCTTGCTGCTCTGGAGCTCTTCCAGAGTATTCCAAAACCAAGTTGGTATTCCAAACCAAGTGACGGGATGTCTTTGAAGACTAAATTTCCTGACCAAATATTGTGACTCATTATTTTAGGGACTGTTTTCACCTTGTGTGTGTGTCCTGGAGAACTGCTGATCTTATCAATTCTCAGACCCTCAGCCAATCGAGTTGCTTTAGGAGGGGTGTGAGCCTTCCTTTGTTCTACCAGGTGATAAGATCCTCCACTTTGGTGGATTTAGCCGCACTTTCTATATTTCTCTCATGTGAGAACATGCTGCGTTAAGGTTGAGAGTATTGTGCCCGCCGTACTGTGACCATTCAAGCGAGACTAAACATGGCTGTATGTGTCCCTAATGTTAGTCTGGGGTAATACCTCCTGTGTTAGTGTGAGTTAGCGAGTGTAGGATGCATCTGTGTCTTGAGCCAGTCAGGCCTTGTTGCTGGGATTTCACTGCAGGGTTCTGGCAGCCCAGTGGGAGTGAGGTGTCCCTTTTGATGTAGTGATTGGGTGATTTGGGTCCAGTCTTGTCGGAGCCGGTGGACCTTTGCCTTAGGACACTGGGTGGAACATTGCAGGCTTGCCAGAGATCAGACCGACGGGGCCTGCAAGGCCTGTGGCCTTACATATGATTTGAATGAAAGGTTTGTGTGTAAGATGACACCTAGGTTACGGGCTGAGCTGCTGAGGGAGAAGTTCAGCCTTTTCGAGTGGAGTGCGGAGATTATAAAATTCCTATCTGATGACCTGCCTCCAAACAACAGAACCTCTGTTTTCTGAGCATTTGTGATAAGAAGTTTTCCGCCATCCAGGTTTTGACTTCGTTAAAGCAATTAGCTAAGGTGACAATAGATGTAGTGTTGTTAGGCGTAACCGAAATGTATATTTGGGTGTCGTCGGCATAGGAGTGATAGTTAACATTTTGTTTTCTCATTATGTTTCCTAATGGTAGCATGTAGAGAGAAAACAATAAAGGACCAAGCACTGACCCCTGTGCTACCCCATATTTGACCAACAACATTGATGATGGAGTACAAGTATCTGACACTTACTGATAACGATTAGTCAAGTACGATTTAAACCACTTCAACATCGTTCCACACAAGCCAACCTCAAATTTAAGTCTTTGTAATAGGATAGAATGATCAACCATGTCAAAAGCAGGTCGAAAACATTAGCACAGTCATGCTGTCAGCATCAGTTGCCATTGTTATGTCATTTAGGACAGTAGTCAAGGTATTTCCAGTGCTGTGTCCTGGGCAGAAGCCCGACTGGAAACAATCCAGTATGTTGAGTGAAGTTGAGTAGCAACTATCTTCTCCAGAACTTTTAACAAAAAGGGTACATTAGAGATAGGTCTGTAATTGCTGAGCTCCTGTGGATCCAAACTTGGCTTCTTCAGTAGTGGCCTGATTACTGCTACTTGTTGCTACTAAGTTGGTCAGGAACATCGCCTGATTACAGGGATGCATTCAGTATGGCAGTTATACGTCTTGCGAGAATTCCCAGGGATTCTTTAAGAAGCTTAGTGGGTATTGGGTCCAGTAGACAAGTGGTTCCTTTAATCTTAATTATAATAGTTTTTAGTTCTTGTTCATTAATTAATTCAAAATCATTAAGGGTTTGTTCATGTTCCTTTTGCATTGAAATTAATTGTGAGCCATTTGAACATGTTTAAAGTCTAATGTTCGTAATTTTTTTCATTAAAGAAGTTAATAAAATGTTGGCTACTGAAATTTCTCTGTAGCAGAGGTGCAGTCTTATCTGTTAGATGAGGTATCATTTTATAGTTTTTCTCAATCCCTTTGGTGCATTTCTTGAAACATAATTTTTGGTTGCACAACAGTATGTGCATTTCTCAGAACAATATGTGCAAACTGCATAACACAGTGTATTAGCCGCAAAAGCAAGTAACTTGCTCAAAATGCTTAGTTCAGTGTTTATCAATCCAGTTTTTGGGGAACCCCGGACAGTCCACATTTTTGCTCCCTCCCAGCTCCCAGCCAATCAGGAACACTGAAAATTGGATGGTTCTCAGTTAATTGTAGGATTGGCCCTAAGAACCATGGACCCAGAGATGTCCAGCATTCTAGCCAGAGGATCAGTCATGTTGAAGTCACCCATGGTCAGAGGAGTGTCACCTCATAGGCACCCATCAAACACCGAGTAAAGTTGCAAATAAAATGTCTCCCTCACTGAGCTGCAGTTGGAGCATTACACTGAGACAACAGACATGACACCCATAAAGTGCTTCAGTCTCAGCAAAATACGCTTGTTGAAAGCAGTGACCTCGGACACCATCAGGAGGAGCCGATCTTCCACAGCAACAGCTACTCCCTGAGCATGGCAGCCATCAGAATGATCAGACTGACAACAGGTGTACCCACCAACAGAGATCTGGCCACTCCCCGGTCTGCATACCTCAGAGTGTGCCACCACTGAATGCAAAGTTTACGAAGCTCCCCCGGCAGCAGGGGAAGGTGGCCATCATGCCGAAGAGACAAGACATTCTATGTGCCTATCCAGATGGGCCACCTCAAATTAGGATCACTGTACTGCCGTCCGGCGAGTGATGCCATGGCAGTACACCAGTTCCGATCCCCAACAGGCCTGACTCTATTGACTCTCCAGTGGTTTAGACTCCTTCGGGGACAAGGCTTCTGACAGAATTCCCCCATCCCTTTCATAGTGCGTGTAGCCTTCCTGCAGATGCACCAACATCACTTCCCCTTCTCCAACCATCGTCCTTATTACCTAATTTCAGAACCATCAGTCCAGTCAGTACCATAATTCACTGGTTATTTGTTTTCTGTGATGTCCTTTCCAGTGGACTCAGAGTCTGAAAATCTAGCAGTATGGTGGGATGGTCCGATTTGGGGTGTTTTATCTGTCTTATTCTGTCTTGTTTGATCTTATATCAAGTTTAACTAGTTTCAGCAAACTTCTTGTGTTCGTTCAGGAACTATATCAGCAGTGAACCTACTTTTTTTTTAATCATCCTGCTGGCCTTATTTTTCTCTTCTTGTCACCCTGTTGTGTGTTTCTACTTTCCATTCCATGTGCCCTCCCATCTCTTGCTCCCTCTTTCCATCCAATTTGCCCCTCCTTCCCCTTCCTCTCCCACACTTTGTGGTACCTCTTTAGCTTGTCAGCTTTGATTTCTGAAGCTCTTACCTCAGCTCTGCTTTACCCATAGCCATTAAACACTATCAGCACTCTGCTGTCAGTGAACATATTACAGACACAAATACATTGTCACTATCCATTTCCACAAGCATCCATACACATTAGCCCTAACATTCACAATCAAACTTAAATAAACAAGGCAATCACAGCACATTGTCAAAGGGAGTCTTTCCTAAGCACAAGTCTGCTGCTCCAGGTCTTAGGCAAGAAGTTTCACATTAACTGCACCTTGATAATGCATTCATAATATATAGAACATTCATATGCAGGATGTAAGTACACCTCAACATCCTGACATACCTTAACAGCTTTAAAATGCATTAATAATAAACATTATATGATTATAATGCTTGTTACTATCATATGATGTTTGTTATTAATGTATATTAAAGCTATTAAGGCATGTTAAGATGTTAAAGTGTACATACTGTACATGCTGCTTATCAATGTTCTGTACCTGCATTATGAAGTTACAGTTAATGTAAAGCATTACAGAATAATGTGAAACATCACTCAAGAAAGGCTGACTTAAAAATAAACAGGAACTGGGAAGTTATATTTTACTAAAGAGAATAACTTTATTTCTCCATCCAATTATTCCAGTGTTGAACAATCACTCAAAGAAATTTAAACATGCAGTGGATTTATATGTGATTACCAGCAGTAAAATACAGTAGTAGTAATGTCTTTGAATGGAAGCCCTATTCTATAGATGCATTTTTAAAAACAATCCAATTATTACTCATGCAGAATAATTCTATATATGTTAATTCTGCACTGCAACACTTAATAAACAGACAATCGATATATGGATGAATGTATAAACAAGCAGAGAGACAGACAGACTAGATAAATAGAGAGATAGATAGATAGATAGATAGATAGATAGATAGATAGATAGATAGATAGATAGATAGGTTTATTGATTGATTAAGACTGTCTTAGATGAGCTTTATCAAGATTAGCAAATGAAAAGTCACTGCTCCCAATGAAATTATGACATGAATTAAAATTGCAGAGGGAGTGTCACATGCCTTGTGCAGCAGCAGCAGCAATCAAGCAAGTTTCATTGCCGTATCATTCAGTATACTGAGCATTTACTCTCCATCTTCCCCCGTTCTACCAATTCTCCGTTCTTGCTTTGTTCCTGGCTCAGCTCTCCCTCTCTGCTCTTGGACCTGCCCCGTCTGCTTATGTTCCTAGTTCTGTCTCTCCGGAGGACTGAATTTCCTGGCTTTCGACCTCTCTGTGCTTCTCATCATGGCTCCCAACCCAGCCTGCCAATTCTAACTGCTGTTTGCCGCCTTGCTTGGCATTTGGGTCCCTTAGTTTTTGTATTACAGGGAGAGGGAGTAACAAAAGTTCTCATGCACAGACCTCGAGGCCCAGAAACAGGTTCATCCCAATAGCTATAAATGCTCTCAATCAATCCATCAAGTGCCCATGGTAGTATTGTTTGTACTTGAAATTACCTCACAATAAACTTTGCACTACAACCGTAACATTACACAATTTGAGCCATTTTATGAACCATTTGCACTATATGTATACATACACTGTATTTATGTCTTCATATTGTATATTTGTACTATTTGTATTGAATACTGTATGGAGGAGTTGTACACTGAATCTTATTGTACTGTGTGCAATGACAATGAAGGAATTCAATTCAATTCAGTTCAATTCAATATGTAACCAGCTCATGAACACATATACCTACATGTACCCTCATTTTGAAGTTTACTGGCTTGAAAGAGGGGAATTGTATTTGTTTGCTGGAAGAATGTGACACAGACTCCACTATTTAAAAAAAAAGCTACCGAGTTTATTGTAATATCTTCTTATTCTTCTAGTTGATGCCCCGAAGGAGTATGTTCAACCAAACTAATGAGAGAGAAGCAGTAGCTCGCTGGGGTCAGCTCTCCCGGATTAGTGGAAACATAAGTTGATAACAAGCAACAACATCATGTTTGCTGGGTATATTCTTGCTGCTCTACTCTATAAGAAAATGTGAAAGAAATACATCCTAACTGGTGATTGGGACAGGGCATCTAAATTATCTGCCTTATTTTACAAATTACTATTTGGTGAGTTGGATTACTTTTTTCGTTTAAATTATATGGTTTGTTTATACCTCAGTATTAATGTGATTGAATCCCTTTTAATTGAATTTGTTTCCCATAAAGGAACTCAGGATAATTCAACAACTGTAATTCTTCTCTAATGTGAAGTATATGGTATTATATTACTTAAAAACTAATCGAAGCACATATGGCCCTTTTTCTTTAGAAATGATATGTTTCAGCCACAGGAAATGTGCAGTCAACAGCTTCAATGCGCATACAAACCCAGGCACTTACTGAGCACTTTCTGCTGTCTGCTGCCCCAAGGGTGACTCTAGGATGGACATGTAGTGCAGATATGACATCTGCAATGTAACAACATTTTAGTTCGGATATGATAAGTGTTTCCATTTCCAGACATTCTATCAGATGCAAAAGGTGAGCATATGCAGGACTTTGCTTTCAGGAAAGAAAGGTAGCAGCGTCCTTCAAATGCCTGAGGTTGCCTGGCTTGCATTTTGTGCCAAGGGGACTGTGCAGAATGTTACGCCTCGCTTTTTGACGGTGATGGTGTCATGAGCAATGAGGTCCTTAGACGGGCTGGACTGGCTGGGTCCTTGTGGCTGGTTGCTGCTACCTGGTGATGTGTCTTGCCTGTCAGAAACAGATGGAACTGAGCTGGAGGTGCAGGTACCATTGCAAGAGGTGATTCTCAGTCATAAGTGCTCCCTTCTGATTCCCAACTTCTCTTATCAGCTTGCCATGGTCTACTCCATAAAAATATCTAAAGATGCCCTTTTACTTTTTACATTTCCCTTAGCTGTTAGGGTAATTTATTTAGATTTGTGCCAAGATACACAGCTACCCTTAGAATACCTGAAAATCCATCTACAATACATACCTACCTTTGCAATTTGATGATACTGTGTATTTGCCAGATCTTCCACTTAAGTCAAAAATGTGATATTTTCCCCCTGTTTTGCCCCATTTTTATCTCTGTAATAATGTTGTAGTCCATAATAACTCTTGCTTGCTTTACATGAAGTGCTAGTACTGAGAGTCTGGTTCCATGAGGTTTCAAATATATGGATAAGCCTAGAGTGATTATAAATTGTTACTTTCCTTCCACAACCACCAGTAAATAAATCTAAATACGCACTTTAATAATTATATTATATTTTATTTTCATATTTGTCATTCTCAGATTTCTGGAGGTTATGTATTAATCAACACATGAAGCATTTTCCTTAAATGTTTTTTCATAGAAAGACTGCAGCATCAAATGAGTCAACTGGACAAATAATTGTAATCCTTTCAATTATCATGGTTAAGTGAGGCAGCCCAATCTCAATTCAATCACTATTCATAAATATTTATTAGCGTATCGAAAGTCTTGGAACCATCATGCATAGTTCCCTTTCACAAAGATATCATCTAGCTGTTTAAGGCTATGACTTCTTACTTTTCAAATTATATAATGTTATTATGTCCATGAAAATCACCATCAACTAAATTAGACTTTGTTTCAGAGCACTTGTGATGCAAGATTCAAAAATGGGACATATTCCTTTAATGGGGCAACTACCAATCATGAAGAGGGATCTTTACTGCTGTAAAACTGCCAGTTTGAAAACAAATACTGTTTACTTGTTGCCAAAATGGTCATTGTTGCTGGTGAACAATTTATGATGCATGAGAACATTAGCTATTACCAGGCGGACAGTGTTGGTATAATATACCAAGCAACTGCAGTCATTACATCCTCAGGCAAATTCTTGGACTATTACATCGAAATGATTCCAATAACATCTGTTTGGCACGACTCAGACAGCAAAAGATATTCCTGATATTCATTAAAAGTATGGAAAGAGAAAGCTACATGAAAATAAAACAATTTACTTGTCACTAGTTATTTTATTGCATAAGATGCTTAAATGAAACACATTTGTCAAAAGTTAACAGCAAGCACTGAGGATGTTTCAAAATGAGATATTAAATTTAAGAATTGTAACAAGTAGTTTAATAGCTTTGCACTGAGAATCTATTGAAACAAAATTAAAAATTTAAGGTGGAACACCCTAAGCAAAGCAGTTAAATAACTGGTTATTACTTAAAGCAGTCTGGCAGTTTTAGTTTAATGGAAAGTAAGCTTGCAGTAAAAGGATGAAAGAAATTCTGCATGGGACGCTCATTGGCACTCACAGTGAATCATCAGGTCAGATCAGTGAGGTGAAAAGAGCAGTAATAGCAGAATTCTATGTACACAATGTGTCCGATCAAGCATCTACTCCTGTCTGACCATCAGCCCACTAATACCAGCCCCTCCGCCTGCATGTCCATCATGGAGAGCTAGTCACGCCATGCTCCACCCTCACCCCACCTGAGTGGGTTAGTAGTACATATTGCATAATATCTGTGCCTCGGATAGTTTATGCTCGTTCTCAGGTACATAGAGAAATAACCTAACATGTAGCCCCTGGACCTTTCCGTGGGTAGAAACTTCTGTAGTGACTTGATTTAAAGTGTTTATAGCTTTTTATCCTTGGCTTTGGAAGACAAGTCAGTTTTGTGTCTCTATTAACTGATTTAGTTGTCTGGAAAATGCAATGTGCTCCCCTGCCTTTTTAATGACACTTTATTGATCCCTTGTGGGGAAATTTTCTTTTTGCCTACCCCATCTTTCTCTCCATGAGACACATATAGGTGAGAGGAGGCATGGCGGTAAAGGGCAGCCGCCATTAAGGGCCTTGCTCAAGGGCCCACAGACATGTGACTATTCTGGGGAAGGCAGCATTGAACAGGCTAGTTGCCAATCAGAGGTACAGAGGCTTAGCCTACCGAACCACGAACTGCCCCCTAAAGCAGTTTAATAGGTTTATCTTACATCGATAATATTTTCACGTTATTTTTTCTAGAGAAGTTAGCGGAATCTCTACTTGACTAAAGACAGGTTAGTGTCTCTAACTTTTCTGTAGTTTGTGACTGTGTGCATTGGATAAATGTGAATGGAAAAGTGATAGATTTGTAATATGAACAAATTAACGTTGGCAAATATGGTGACGATTCACTGACACTCAGGTTTTCAGATCTTCCTCTGATTATGTGACCAATCAGAGAGCCTCAGTAGTGACAGATATCAAAGGCCTCCTGATCTTCTGCAGGTGCATTCATTAAGTCACACATCTACCTCCCAGTTCTGAAACCCCATCTGCTCTCCAGCATGTTGAAAAATCATTTGCTGTTCTTTCATGGGGGGCCACCCCTTAAAACCAAATGGCAGTCAGCAATTCATGTCTCATACAAATACTCAAAAAACACACTTCTGTGTTTGCTTCTCCATTGTGTTTTGAATTGTTTTTGATTCTAAAACCACTTAACAGGTGACTTTATCTGGACCTGTGCAATAATCAAATCCCTCTATATTTACCCTCTGATCGTTTGCTATGTCATGCAAATGAGGATGGAAGCTTTAAATGTCCATGTGACTATTGCAATTTTTGCATCCTGTTAGCCTCAGATAACGCATTACATACACAGAAAATATGGTTACATATGTCAGATGAGATTTTATTTTTTTGTTAATATATTTTATTTTTAGAAGAAAATAGAATATGTTGCATTATTGGTCAGTAAAACACCTCAGACTTATTTCTTGCAGAGTGTCCACTGTCAGACTCCCATCCATGCACAAGCCCTCGGTCTCCTAGAGCCAAAATAATACCAGTAACAAAAAAGCTCGGCCTGTAAAGTCAATAACACGTACAAAGCTTGTTAGTCAATATGGTTATTTTTGCCAACATCTTTGTTGTGAAGTTTCAAAAACAAAATCAATAACTATTTTCACTTCCCTTTTCTTTACTTGGTACATTGATCATGAATGACAGGGCAGTGAGATCTTGAATCACAAAATAGAAGCGCGTTTGATTAATCTGTCCTGTCGACTGGTACTAATGCAGACTTCAATATGATTACAAGGATAGACATCCATGCTATAAACAACATCTTAGAGTTTTCAATGTATTTTAAATATGTAAAGACATTTGCCAGTTTCTAAGAACTCAAAGCTTTTCACACAGCCAAAATACTACGTTACATAACAAATCACCCCAACTAGCATTTGAACTGCAGATGAGATGCATAACATCTGGAAAAATTTAAATGAATGGACTTTGGACTTATTTTGGCCAGGGTCTGTATTTTCTGGTTACACCAAGGATGGCAAATCATAAGCAACAGAACAAGTCCCAAACCGTAACCCTGCCACCATTATATTTGACAGAGGGAATAAAGTATCTGAGGTCTGGTGACAGTTTCTTGCAGTTTCTCTTTTTTTTAACCAAATGTAGCATTTCTAGTCAATGCTAAAAAGTTAGTTTTTGACTTATCTGTCCAGAGAACATTCTTCTGAAAATCTACAGGGATAGCCAGCTAGTCTTTTATAGAGATAAGGTAAGCAGCAATGTTCTTTCTTGAGAGCATAGGTTTTCTCTAGGGTAATCGCCTTGAAATGCCATCGCTATTGAGTCTGGCTTATTGTTGAGGCATGAACAGGAACATCAGCTGCAACAAGAAAAGCCACTGGATCACTGGATATGGTTATGGGGCTCTTTTGATATCCTGCATGATATATGCATGGAGATTATAAGTGTTTAGAACTACTTTTATAATACTCTGAAATCTCTGTAGAATCTCCATGAATGCATATCAATTTAATACGCATTCTTTGAGCTTATTACTACCAGGCATGATTATGACATGCTTACAATTAAAACTATTTATTATTTCTATTGAGATACATGGACACACAAATACACACACTCACAGGTAACTTACAGGTAATCCTTTTGTAACAATCTTTAACCACATGCTGGAAGTAATTATATGGAGCAAAATGAGTTGCAAGTATATGTACACACACACATGCACGCACACCCACACACACATTATATACATACAAATATACATACATACATATGTATGGTGTGTGTGTGCATGAGTGTCTATATATGTACCTGCTGCATATAATATATATATATACATATATATATACATATATATATATACATATACATATATATATATATATATTAAAATGTTACTGTAGGGTTACATTTCAATCATGTTACATATTCTTCTTGGATAAATACAGATGCCTGGCAAAGTTATGCTACACTCAGCCAGCATCCATTCTATTATTGTGGGTTTCAAAAGGCCACTGAAAATGGCCCTCGGCTTGATGTTAATGTCTAATTAATGAAAAACACACACTTCTATTTTCAAGCGCCATCCCTGTGACCTCAGCATTAAATTTTTGCTTTTTTATAATGCTAATTTAGCCCACTATCCCTGTTTAAACCAGACTGCCATGCCTAATTTATAAGCACCATTTAAATTATGAAATTTACTTAGAGCTTTGTTTAATAGTGCTTTTGCTTAACGTTACTTAAATCTTGTACTTCAGTAATAGCCTCTCGATAACTTTGAATGAGACAAATTTAACAATCATAAAATATAATTGTGTAAATTTCATTTCCTGTTTCATCAGTCTTTAATAAAAAAAATATTCTAGCTATGAATCTCCTTCTGCTGGTGAAAGCAGGTATAAGCATACTTCAGGACTCTGAACTAACGAGTGCAAATGTGAACAAAAGCAGGGGCTGTAAGTGAAGCCAATTATCTTTATAGTAGAATGCAAACAACAAAAATTCACCAGGGCCAACAAAAACCAGGAAGATGCTCCGAGGATCACAAAATCAGTTCACCTCCAAGGTATGAACAAACAGGCAGAATACTCTGGGATTCCAATCTCACTTAAAAACGTTTTAAGTCTGAGCAAAGTCAAACAACTGAGGCTGACTTCAAAAGCTGTCTCCATGAGGAAGTAGTAACTTCCTTCATTTCATAATCCTCCCTCTGCATGCAATGGCATCACTTCAGTGGAATTCTGGGAGGATACCCCAGGATATAGGCAGTCCCTTGGTTAAGAACATCTAATTTGCAGACATCTCATACTTACAAACGGACTACCATAGAGCCTAATATATATATTTTTTCTAATTAAACACAATGGTTTGTGATAACGCACGCACACACTTTGTGACACTCATGAACATTTTGCACGGCTTCAGCAGTTTGTCAGCTTGAGGTACAGTACAATATCGTATTTAGTTACTTTATTATAGTACAGACGCTCCTCTACTTATGAACGAGTTACGTCCTGAACGGCCGCTCGTAACTTGAAATGTTCGTAAGTCGTTATTCAACATCATTTTAAGGGTGTACGCAAGTACAAAGAACTAGGTTGCTGGGAGTACGCACGCTACACTGCTGCGCGGCGGGAGTAGGGGCTAGAAGACGTACTAGGCGGAATTTGCGCGCAGAAAAAAAAAATTATGTTGCGGACAGGAAACGGGAGCCCAATGAACAAAATTTGTACTTACAGTCCTCTTCGTTCTTATGTCTGAAAGTTCGTAAGTTGAAAGTTCGTAAGTAGAGGAGCATCTGTATTATTATTGTGTACTTAATTATTATTGTTCGGACTTACCTACAAATTTGACTTGAAAGACAGACTTAGGGAACAGATCTTGTTTGTAACATGGTTACTGCCTGTAGTTGCTCTTGCAAGGTGTGACAAGTATCCAGGATAATAAGAGTGAATAATTAATAATAATAAACCCAGTCATAATGCATGTGCCCTGCATTCTACAATGCAGAGGTTTTTCTGCTGGATTTTGGATCCTGATGCCATTCCAGATCAGAAGTGCAAAATAAAAAAATACCCAAAAACTGGGATGTATTTTTTTTTAATCCACAGTCATGTCAACCTGTGTATGCACCCAATAAACTGACAGCTGGATCAATGTGTAGGAAAGCATGATTTTGATTGTCCTGCCTTGACACCTACACAATTGACAAAATAGGATCTATAACATACTGTAGCTGTTTAAGTTTCAACCATAGCTGTCACTAATGCCAAGATGGATACCTTGTTTTCCATTGTTCAGCCTGTCTCATTGACCCAAGGTGGAGTGTGTGTACCCTCCCTTGTACCCTATGTTCCTTAGGATAATTTTAAACCAAATGAGTATGCATTATTATTTTTTACAAGGACTATAAAGTTAGTTATTTTAGCAGGACCTACAAAGACGCCTATAACTTGTGTGTTCTAGGTTGTCTATTCTAGCCAAGTCAGTTTGATGGATATTTTGAGTTATTCAATCAGCCTCTAATATTTGTCCATAATAAGGGTGATACCAAGCGTCAACTTCTAGATTCCATTCAAATTTATCTACAAACATGTCGGAGACAAAGATAAAAATTGGAAAATGAGCACAGACGCTCCTCTACTCACGAACGAGATACGTTCCGAACGGCCGTTCGCAACTTGAAATGTTCGTAAGTCATTATTCACCATCATTTTAAGGGCATACGGAAGTAGAAAGAACTAGGATGCCGGGAGTACGCACGCTACGCTGCATGGGGAACAGGAAAATGATTATTCCACCCAGGCTGCTGGGCTATATTGTATGAAACAGCGTAGGACCAGTCACGACCCCCTACTTGCAATAAATAGCACAAACATGGGCTCACGTACCTTTATCGTGGTTAGTCATTCGGTTGTGCAAGTAATTAAAGTTTAGCGAAAACAATTGATTTATTGGCTAGCTGAAAATCTTTCAGCCTCCATCCACGGACGCAGCGGAAATAGCCAGTGGCTGCTTCTCAACTGCATTTATGACGAGCTTTAAATCATTGTTATTGCAGTGTTATTGCAGTTTATAAACTACAATATATACAGCAAATTAAAATACCACCATTTGAAAAAAATATTTGTTCCAACTTATGCAAAACACAAAAACTATGCATTCATAGGCTGCATAAATGATCAAAAAATAATTAGGAAAAACAGTCTATACTCTTGGATTTGAGACAGTGTATAATTTTGAAATAAAAATAAGTACCTGAGAAATGAAAAAAAAAGAATGAACGTATGATTTGTATAAGCCCAACTCGACTGCTGTATTGCTTACAATCATATTAAACCTGTTTTTTTGACTAGCACTGTTGCCTCACACCTCCAGGGTTTCGGGTTCACATGCAAACCCTGCTCTGTGTGCAGTGTGTGTGCAGCCTGACTTGTATGGTAACTTTCCTTTACACTCCCTTAATTACTAAGTTTAATCTTACTCACTGAGTACATTGTCATGTTGCAGGACATACACGGTGCAAGTCTGTGTTGATTGCATGGAAATGGGAGAATATGGTAAGAGCCTGGAAAAACCATGCAAACAAACAAGGTGTCCTTTTACAGTCTAGTTTCAGCTTACTCATTGAGTACACCGGTCCCAACTACACAGTACTTAGCTCAGTTAAAGGGTAATAGTAAACATTTTTCTCAGTATTTCAGCTGTAGTTTCTCTGTATTTACCTACTTATAACTAATTACATTTGGTAATTAACCAATAATAATTTACCATATATTTACCAGATTATTACTTACTAATTATGGGAGTGTAAAAGTAAGGGTTAGCCCTTGTACCCGATTTCCTTGGGATAATTCAAAACCAGATGACTCTGCCTTATTATTATATTTTAGGGGGGCTGTGATTTTAATTATTTTTAGCAGGACCTACAAAGAAACTTGTAACCTGAGTGCTCCAGGTTGTCTATTCTAGCCAGGTCAGTTTGATACATCCATCATCTCGTAGCTTAGTGAGTACAGGGTCATAGCGAGCCTGCGGCTTGTTCCAGTCAAATGAAGTACATGAGGTCTAGGACAGGTTTCTGTTTGTGGGGTGTTGGGGACTGAGGGTAGGGGGGTGGCTGTAGTTTGTCTCTGGCATCACAAGGCATTTGCGTTTGATCTCTGAAACACTAATTTCTTTTTCTGTTACATAAAATGTACTTGAGAGCTGCATTGGGTGCTCTCCCTGTCCTGTGTTATTCTGTGGACAGGCTCCACACCATTGTCACCCTGCATAGCACAAGTGGGTATGGAAAATGAATGAATGAATGAATGAATGAATGAATGAATGAATGAATGAATGAGAGTTATCTGTTGATTGTTGTCTTTCATTTTTTGGAGATTTTCATAACTCTCAGTTGTCTGGAACAATTTGTATTTTAAGTAGTTTTTGTGGATGAGGGGACATAAAGCTATTAGTTGCTTAATACATTATATCTCCTCTTTGCCTGTGGGAAATCTAATGTAACCATTATTTTATTAAAAATCCCTGTGCAGTAAATTGGTGGGGGAAACTCAAACTTCCCCACAGCAATCATTAAGCTGTAATGAGAGGTAGGAGTGAGTGAGTGCAGGACTATCTGTATTGGTATCTCTTCAACCAATAAAATAATCATATCCATATCCACAATGGATTAAGGGGAGTAATATCGGAGTTAATATAATTTATCCCAGAAGTGTGCAAATGACCACTTTCTATTTATGCCCTGGTAATATAGTACTATTGCTAAAAATAATGTTATATAGTTAATGCTTCTAGATTAATAAAATGTTGTGTGTACAGTGCATAATATGTTTTGTTTAATTTTTTTCCAGAGTTTGCTAAACAACCTAAAATACAGAAGACATGTTAGCCATAAAGGAAACTAAAGTCTTTTGGGGATTATTCTAACACCATAATCATCATTATCAACATCATCTTACCATAAATACCTGAAGTCAAAAACCACTAAGACCCCATTACGTGGTGAGAAGATTTCCAATGGGGTTCATTATGATAAGCAACAGGGGTCATTAAGAATAATACAAGAAACATTAGGGAATACTAATAAATACAAGAACCATTAGGAGCTAGCTAATTAGTTAGCATTACTTAGCAATAAAAACCATCATAAAGCAAAATTATAGACCAAAACCATCAGGTTACCATTAAAGACAATCAGAAACCAGTAGGACTCTGTTACATACTGTAGGCATTTCCATATCCATTATAAACAATACATACCATTAAGATACCCGTATAAACTACTAGGAAAATACTAAATTCCAGATTAAACCAGCAGAAATGCTTAATGGTTTCAAATGATTTTTTTTTCCAGTAGGAATATTACAGATGATATGATATGAATTACATAAGTGGCAGGTATACGATATTATTTAACTGAGTGTGGGAGAGGGAGTATCGTTGTCTGCTAAATGACAATTAAGTAGCTTACTGATCACGCTAGATTTTTTTTTTAATCTGGCGAGCAAAACTAAATATTAGGTAGAAAAAAAACACGGAAAACTTTTAAAATGCGCAAGAACTGAACGCAATGTGAACCGCACAATGTAAATGTACATCTACACAAAGTAATAAACATCAGGGATGTCTAGAAGAATCTCTCCTTCTCATGTACAAGAGTGACTGGCAAAAAGAATCACCTGTAGTTAATGGTTATGTGGGAGGGAGCGTATGTGCTGCACGCCAGTGAACATCGTTACGTCCCTGAAATTCAATGACGAAATGGAAAGAAACAGATGGACAGACACAGATGTTCGGATGACAATCGGCTTTCTGGAAGAACACATTATTCATACCGGATATTCATTTCAACTGGATTTTGGGCTGAACCCTAGTCAGAGGCTTGGACTTTTAATATTCTGAAAATGTATTGCATTCAGCATATGTTTAGCAATGTTCAGGGGTTCTTTCATATTATCTGCTGTATGGCCTCACAGAAGCAAGATGTCCCTTGTAAGAACTTTGATGTATTTGCCATGATGTGCTCAGCAGATTAATATTAATCTCTTCATCATATGATTGATCTTTCCAAATGAGGAAATGGCATTGTTAATTTAACGTAGAAGTAAATACTTTCAAATAATGTGCTAATGCTGTTGAAACTGAAATGACCGTCCACATATGTTCAGGGTAAAGAAACACTAGAGAGGGTCAGTATTGAGGCACTAGCTTTCACGGTCATTTCTGTTCACTCTGGTTGACTGCATTACTCATGAGAGACATCTTTAATCCTCATAAGCGTTTCATCAAGTTTATGCGACAACTATACAAAAGTTAAAATTAACTGGCACATGTATCAAAAGCAATTTGAATGAAACTAATAAAGCAAAATATAAAACAGGTGTTTCTGGGGGAAAAAAAAAACTCATTTTAATAATATATCTTTTTGAGAGCAAGCCATATAATGAGAAAATGACAGTTCAGAATTTAGCCATATGCTGTCCTCGGGCTTGCACAATTTTGCTTCCTCATTAAAAATGGTGGATTAAGACATTACCGTTGTCTTATTTTTTATACATATATTTTGTTACTGTTCTTTCACTTCTCATAGGAAACATGCTGTAAAGGACTATATACAGTAAAGGACTTCATAGAATTTAGCTTTTATCCCCTATTTCCATGTGTCATTCCAGCTTTTTCCAGTGAAAAGTCATAACTGTACTGACGCCTTTAGTAATGGTTTTACCGAAATTTCAAGAGGAAGAATCTTCTGAATGCAGAGTGAAGGCATGAACATCTGTGTTGAACGTATTCCTCTCTCCAGCAGGCCCATAAAATGAAGGGTGCTCTCGTTGGGGATGCATGACATTTTTCCTGCTTTCATGTCTGTGCTATTTGCATTGTATAACATGGGCATGAGTGCATTTTTTCAATCAGTCAGTTTGTTGGGATGGTGGGATTTCTGTGGGAAATTGAGGCTGTTGAAGAAGAGCCATATCCTGTAATTTGGGACTATTTCTTTTTTCACCAATGGGGCAAACAAGCTAGTTCACTTGCTGAATTTTTGAGTTGCCTTTCTATACTGTTCTTATTTAGGCTGAAATGTATTAGAGGTAATTGTATAAAATATAGCTATTTCATTTTTTCCTACTCTGCTTCAGATCTTATGGTAAACACTATTTTTGAGTCCTTAGTAGTGTTCTTGCTGGACTGAGTACTAGATTAGTCTTGTTTCTCAGAGTGTTGCTCCCTAATTCCCCCAGGGTGTTTGAATCTGGCCGATAGCTCCGCGTATGTGGAGTTTGCATGTTCTCATGAGCTTCAGTCAAACACTGTAGCTGAAAGCTTTTCAGTTGCAGTGCATAGCATATGCAAGTGCTGGAGTCCAGAAGATATCTAGTCAAGTGGGGCTTTATTGTCACACCAACCATATTCAACTTACAACATATGGTGATATGAAATAACGTTTCCACACATAAGGTGCATGGTTAGACAGGACAAGTGCAGAAAAAAAACAGTGACACGATTCAAAAGTAAGGAATGATGTTTATAACAGGCAACGATGGAAGCAGTGAACCACATAAGTGGTATGTAGGAGTAAACAAATAAATAGATGGATGGAGAGATAATTAAATATCAAAGATATATAATGAGTATTAGTAACTGCAATAACAGTGCAAATGGCAATAAAACCTTACAACTGGCAGCAAATACAGAACAATACCACAATGGAAAAAAGGCAGAAAACAACAAAATCAAAACAAGATGAGATAACCAATACGAAACAATATATATTGAAGTACTGTAGAAAGTACTAATAGATAGTACTTAATCACATGTAACCAAGCACAGCGTAATGTTTTATATTACCTTACTTTATTGCAGTAGTTTTAACATTGCATTCATTTTATGCTCCATTACACCAACACCTCCAGTCACTGGGGCATATGGATCAGTCTGGGTTATTCATTACAGCCCATTTCTCAGTTCTAACTAAAAGGAAGCTAATCACATAATAATTTATAACAGTGTTGTTTCCTAATGAAAATCCTGTAGTTTATGAAGGACACAAAGACATCAGTCATGAAAGATACTGTACAATTGGCCAAAATTAATATTATAGAGTTGTCCCCTAGTATCCACAGGGGATTGATTCCAGGCCCCCCTGTGGATACCAAAATCCATGGATGCTCAAGTCCCTTGTATAACATGCTGTAATATTTGCATATAACCTACGCACATCCTCCTGTATTCTTTAACTCATCTCTAGATTACTTATAATACAATGTAAATGCAATGTAAATAGTACATATGCTGTATTATTCAGGAAATAATTACAAGAAAAAGAGTCTGTGAGCATCTGTTTTATCTCGAAATGCTCTTCATATTCCTACTGGTTAGCGAAATTACACTATATACATTATTTCTCCTTTATATAGGCTGTGTATTTATCATATTATTGTTATCTTTACTACATGTTAATGTTATTTTAAGTTGTATGTGTTATTTAGTTTGATTTGGTAGGTTATGTTTTTGGGGCTGGGAACGCTGAATAATTTTCCAGTATAAATTAATAGTAATTACTTCTTTGCTTTCATAGGAACGCTCTACTTTCAGATAGCAGGGGAAACCTGTACAGTATTATGCAGTCATCAGATCATACAGTGTTCACCAACTGGACTGCGCAATCGATTCCCCCCAGTCAGCAATTTTTTTCAGACGCAGTGGACCTTGGTTGTTGAAGTTTGCCCCTCAGGGATAAACAGTTTGGGACCCCTGCTCTACTGTTTACTGACCTGGAACTACAGTAATATTACTACCTAGGAATATAATAGAAAAAATACACATCAATTACAATTGAAGGCAACAGATACAGAGACCTATCTAAAGTGGCAACATTTAATAACTACATACAATAACTACATCAAGCATGCAAAACAATACAAAGACTACTGATAATACAGACCCAGCAGGAGATAAGGAGATACACACAGTAAATGTGAGAGATTGATCAGAAATTATAAACATATACAGTAGTAGCATAGCTCTGGAGGCAAAGTAATTTTCTTGTGAACTCTCCTTCATTAAATACCAGACCAAATGAAAGAGACACCTTCACCTTCAGATAGCTGAAAATTAACACCTGGTTATTTGTAAACCACATGGACAGAACCATGGAAATGAGAGCAACCACACCTCTAGCAGTCACATAAAGCATCTAATAATTCTGCATGGACTTTTGCTAGCCTGGATATATGATATAAGAGGAGAGGAAGGAATGGGATTGTAAGAGCCATTTTGCACTTAGTGAGAGATGTGAGGGGTCTGATAGATATGCCAGGGTGAATTTCTGAGCCTGGTCTCTTCTGAGCCAGCTTGACAGTTCTCATTGAGGGAAGACTTGATGCAGGCCAACGGGGTTCAGGGTCACGGGTTTCTGTCAGAGCCAGCAGTCGTGCACTTTCTACTATAGTTTATACTCAGTATAGTTTGCTTTGCTAACACTAGACAACAACAATGCCCTTAAATAACTTTCCAAATACGTTTTCCTCTGCTCAGAACACTTTCAAATCGTCTTGATTATTGTTGAATTTAAGGAGAAAGCAAGAGCAGATGGGATCCAAAAGAAAATGGGTGTATTTAAACTGAAATAACAACAACAGAATATAAACAGGGCTCTGCGGGATCCAAAGCAGGGGAAACAGAGTAAGGCTGGGGAACAGACAACACAGGGCAATGATGTCAATCACAAACCTGTGTCAGGGTCAGCACCCGTCCGACCCTGCCTTTCGTGTCTCCTCCCTGTTTGGCCAGCAGATGATGCTGGCCATCCTGTCCTCCTTCCTGTCGCTACCTTCATAGCTCAGTGAGCTAACCATGTGGCTTAGAGATTGAACCTGTAGGTTGTGGGTTTGAGGCTGGCTTAAAACTAGCCTCACCTTTTTTGTTTTTTGCTTATTTGAGTTTTTTATTGTTTCTAGTGTTCATATAGGGTGGGGGGTGGCTCTGAGGCTAGGGAGTAGGGTGGCACTTATTTTTTACCTCATCCTCCTCATTTGTTAGGTTAATTGAGAAAATGCTTCCTGCCAAATTTCAGGTAAATTGTTAAACATTTAGAGGTAGCTCAAACGCCTCAAAGTTCATCCTACAGTAAAGCACTGCGAGTATTAATTCTATTCCAGAGTAGGCTTGTAATGAGTCGATCTCCAAAATAATTGCAATAATTAAAAACATCATTGACTTGTGAATGTTTCCAACTTATTTATGGTTGAAATAATTTGTTACTGTATCTAAATTATCTATGTTGTCATGACAACATAGGTACTATCTAGTATTCTAGTATCTATGTTGTCATTAATAAACAATTGAACGGTGGCATATTGGTAAATGCAAAAGCTACAATTTGTTCGTTTAATTAGCATATGAAGTGGTTCATATATATTGTTGCTGCCTATTGCTCAGGTAAAAACAACTTAATCTATTTAATGGGCTACCAGTTGGCCAAGAGAACAGTACATGCTCTTACAGTGGTCAACGATCAAGCAGAGCGTGGAGTTGCACTGGTTCAGGAGAACAGCGGACAATTAACAAAAGATGAGCAGCAGCTGCAAAAGATGAGCAGCAAGCATTGTAGACTATTCACTGTTCAGCTAGTAAAAATGACGCTCCTCATCTAAAGTGAAATTGTTTTTTCATTGCTGTAGTCACTACAGTGAGTGTAGTGTGTTATCCATTTTCTGGCAGACTAACAGTGTTGCTGACTTATCGTCAAACTGTGAAAGTGGCTTGTATAAATTCATTAAAACAGTCTGCATACAACCGAGATAGGCCTAAAGGGGATTATTTAAAATATATGTATTACTGCTTGACAACCAGAAATTTCAGTACTGCATGTTACATAGCTCCTGACTTATGATCACACCAACATTCCGTTCCATGTATTTCTGCAAATTCCGACAATAAGCCAGCAAACTTCAACCTCATTGAGCTACCTGTAAATTTTTAAATCATTTGTTAAAATTTCACATATGATGTTTTTACACCAAATCAAACAATTTTCTGGCGTGAGACAAATAAATTAACACCACATAAAATTGAAGGCCAAATAGTGGCCACCCTACTAGGGAGGTTGCTGGTTCAAATCCCATGAATGCCCGGAGTGATTCTACTCCATTGAGCCCATGAACAAGGCCCTTAACCTGCAATTGCTTTGTCCTGGGTATGATGTTAATCTAGATCCAGGCCTGTAAGGAGGTCCTCCAACTTACAGGGAAACCTTAGGGGTTGTTGGCAGGATTGGCACTCCAGCCACCGGAAAAAAACACTCACACTGGTCCATTCAGACTAGTGTGGTGCTGATGTATTGCTTGCCACATGGCTGCACTCAGGTTCTCATCCCTGTGGTGGGTGTGGCAACGCACTGTAATCAGTGCATGCTCCTTGCCTCTAGTGTTTATCGTATGAGTCTTTTGTTCCCAAGTCTTAATTCCTTCCCGTGGTTTGCCTTCCTTGTCTTTTGTTTTGGCTTCTGTTTTGTAATAACTTCATGATTTTGTAATTATTCTACTGTTTTAGTTTCCTAGTGTTAGATAACATTTCCTAGTTTGTCTGTTAAGCTTCTTAGTTCAGTGATTGTCTTTGTTATTAGTTCCACCTGTTGCCCATTTCCCTGTGCTAGTGCTTGTTTATTATTCTCCCTGTCTATCTGTAAAGAGGACGGGGAGGAAACGGGAGGATCAGGCAGGCATGGTGGGTAGGACATGAAAATGGTGTGAAAAAATTATAATCATTCAAATATCCATGACTTCTCTTTTTATTTCCTAAATTTTAAAAAATAAGAAACAAGTCTTCATACTTCAGCTGTGAAATGAAATGCAATTTTCACCGTAACTGTACCATGGCTGTACTGCCCTTGACACCAAAGGCCTTCTTGGTTAGCACTCTACTGTATGCAATACAGTTGGATTTTCATTGGTCTGTTTCCTTGATTGCCTACTGCCATATATGACATCTTCACTTACGCTGCCCTGAGGCTACAAATGGCCGTATTCCACGGGAACTCATTATTCTCACTTGTGCCTTAGTCCTAGCATCACCTCACACTCTCCTCTGCACATGTCCCAGTGGGAATTGAAGTCCATGAAGATGTGTAATACCTAGTATATACTCACTTTCCTATCAGTGCCTTTTTCATAATGGCTTCATTCAACCCCCATCCAGCACAGAGAGAACATGGACGTATCTGCTTTCCTCATCAGACATTCTCAGCATACAGAGATACTGAAATGCTCATTACTCTACACTCTCAGAAAAAAGGGTACAAATTTGTACCTTTGCTTGTCACTGGGGTTGTAACCTCAAGGGTCTGCCAATTGTACCCTTAGCTGTAGGTAATTGTGCCTTTTAAGGTACAGAAATTGACTCTGAGGAAC
>JAODLD010000113.1:8596100-8614184 GCA_026781065.1 Mormyrops boulengeri
CATTGGCAGACCCTTGAGGGTACAGTCCCAGTGACAAGCAAAGGTACAAATTTGTACCCTTTTTTCTGAGAGTGTACCATAGTCTTTCACCTCTAATTTAATGTAAAATATAGTATTTCTTGTCCAGAAATATCTTCCTCAGTGTAAAGAATTTTTTTGGAGGTATGTGGTCTTAGATGAGCATTGCGTGTACAGCGTCTTTATATGTTCCATGTAATATACTCTGAACAGGAGTATCTACTTTGTGTATGGAAATATACAGGGGTATTTTTAAAAATATTATCTGTTTTTACCCCCTTGTTATGATCTAGGATATTGTTTATTATAACTTAAATGTAAAAAGCCCACTGGTTTCTATGTACTCTTATGACTCATTCAGCCTGATCTATCCTGTCATGATTTTTTTTGTTACTATACATAGGATTATTATTTTTTTTTTTATACAAGTGTGTGTGTCACAGAATGGAAGGCCAGACAATTGGACATGTCCCGGCAAAACAACCAAATGAGCTCCTCACCAGGAGGAACAAACAGGAGCTGTCCGGTGCTGAGCACAAAAGACAGTGTGCTGTGTGGAAGCCCACAGCAGAGCTTGGCTCCAGTCACCTTGATCCATAGCTCGCTGGCAGACAGACCACGCAGGGTTGGCTGACCTGTCTGCTCGTTACTGAGCTCCTCCGCTCCCTTTCTGCCAACTTGAAGCAGCGGTTTATTAAACAGGACAATAAAACTGATACACGACACATACAAGTTCTGTGAAAATGAGAATAATGACAATGCAGACTGCAAATCACATCACTGATCAATGTTACATATACATATAAGCTCTAATCCTTTAGCTCCCGCTGCCTATCGACTCCCACATGACAAATCCCTGAACATCAGAATCTAAATCAGCTAATGACCTCATCAATATTTAACCTAGTTTATGTCACGCCCAGCCCCGATCGCCCTCATGTGGACCACACCTCCTCGTTAACCCCGTGTGGAATCCTCCCGTTTACCAGCTGTTGTCCGTTTCCTGCTCGTCACCTCTTGTACTTAGTCTACGTTCTGTCTAGTCTTCCCCAGATCCGTCATTGAAGTCATCGTGTTAATGTTTGGTTGCTGTTTGTCACCCGTAATAAACCCCGTATTCCCCGTATCCTGGATTCTCTCGCCTCCTTCCCCGCTCGCCGCTTCCCGAACGGGACAGTTTACATATTGACAAGCATTATCCTAAGCCGAGCAATGCCTAACTGCATACATCCCTTATTTTTCTGTGTAAACTGAGGATGTCTTAACTTACCACATCCATATTGATTTTTCAGTATTAGGTGTTACTCATAGCTACCGTTCATCATTTTCTGTCTCCTCCTAGCTGTCTTGAAAACATCTTTGTGAACGGTTAATTAATGTGGAATTAAAGGCCTAATAATTAAAAAAATTAAAGTGCTATTATTATCATAACTTGAAAGCACACCACTCTTTGATTAATGAAATACGTGCGTGGTTATTTAATTTTTATCAGCTGATGATGTGTGATTTGTTTTTCTGTAATACAGACTGAACAGTGACTATGCTACAGTATGTGTTCTGTTTTTGCCTTATTACCTTGCTAGTACCTACTGGGTTAACACAAGCATACGCTGAATTTAATCTATTTTAGGTTCTTCCCTGTGAAATATGAAGGTGTATTGATATGGCTGTATATAAATAATGGTTCACCTATCACCGCTAATAGCCGCCACAGCCTGTGAACGATACTCAGGGGGATCTTATGCAACCTGGTTTACTTCGGAACCCCACTCCCCCATAAATAGATCTCAAACAATCTGATGAATGCCATCGTCCTTCACAAGTACTTTGGTCTCCATGTTAATCTTGTCTCCTCCCAATTCATCAACTACTTTTTCCAATAGCTTGCCCGCCACAGAACCTCATATCCAAAATTCAAGCACAGGAATTAGAGGGAAAAGCATTCATATGGGGCTTTTAATTTTGGAAATATATAAACTATTTGCTGACAGCTGTGGCAGAGTCAGGATGATTTATAAAAGGCAGGGTGGCTGTGGGATACTCCGGGGGTGGGTATATGTCATAACCCGCACTTGGTTGGCCATTAGTCTAAAATGAACCTTTCTTTTAGACTCCGCCCCTCCCCCCACTACCTCACATGCACACATGAAAATAGTATGCTATTTCTCACAGGTCAATAAAACAAACAAAAATTCTGGTGGAAGAAAAAATTTCAGCACAGCAAGGAAGTTGGTCGAGAACCAATGTTTTGCTGTTTCAAGACAGGGGCTTGCTGCTCGAGGGACGGATTTACATAGCAAGGTGTCATCATTACCATTATCTGCGACGTGTGGCTGACAGGGATCAGACGTGCTGGCCGCTGGGGTTTAAGAGACTCAGCAGCAGTACTGAACAGAAAATGAATATCCAGTAATAGGGCTGCACTGCGTGATACAATACATTGGCCATTTCTCACCCCATAGGCCAGTACCTCATTCCTCATAGGTCTCCCCCTGAACATGCAAGGCCCATGCCAGCACAGGAGGCTGGAAGCTAAGCACACGACCCCTCCGATGTGCATTCTGGCGATGACGGGCTTGTCTCTCTTAGAGCTACATGTCTTATCAAGCAACCTCACACAGGAAAGAGCACTGCTCCCTTGATTCCACCCACAGTTCTGTAGGTAACCTGTCAACGTTCCTCTCAACCAATGAGAAGAACTCGAACACCGATGTCAAACAGAGCCAAGAGGATCATCCGCTGAGTCTACTCACTCCAGCTGGCTAATGAAGCAGGATGGGGATTAAACTCTGATACACACAATATACTTTGGTATGAGCTGTGCGAGGTTGCCCTATAATCTTTCTCTTTAAGATATATACTCATGTTAAGCTTAATAAGCTTTTGAAACTAGCTGTATTTAGCGTTATTTGTGTTTCAACAATACTACGTAGAGATTATCCTTGTCTTTTCCCACAGATGATTATTTTAAACTACAATACCGTGTCATACAAGTAAAACAGAACTTACCAGTTGTATCTGTTCTGCTTTGAATGTAACATAAGGATTTGCTGGTATGCTCCTTGGAGATGCTTATTTTTAAGGCAGCAGTAAGGAAGTAATCAACAGTAAGTAATCTTTCAATTTTAGATTCTGGGTTTTGTATAATTAGCCAACTTTCTTATCCAATTTTAATAACATATTTTATGTTTATTCACTTTATTTCCATATTACTTTTGAGATCTGCTTTATATATTATCCTTATACAATCTTTTTGGAGTTTCTAATGTAGTGGTGACCACAAAGTACTACACCATACTGTGAACTGATTTCCAGTCGTTGCTTAATTTTAAATAAACAATTACAAGGAACATGGCTGAAATTAATTAGATGGTGAAATCATTTCCATTTGTTTGAAAGGTTAGTAAATTGCAATTGATTAAATGGTAAAAAGAAAGGGAAACAAGGACAGGACAGCTTGATGTTCTTACACGCTAGTTCTCTAAGCCTACCTAAAGGCAACCACAAAATCAATACAGTGTTTTCCTTCAATGCCTTTTAAAGATTGCAAAAGAATAACAGAATGAAGCTCATTTCCCATGTGCTACACACTTGTGTTTTCCCATAGGTGACAAGATAACAGAACCTCAAATTCATAATGGGCCCCTGGAATAAATCACCTACAATTAATGCTTGGCACTTTTAAGAAATTAACCAGAGGAAACTTGATAAGGCTCCAATTTCAATGTACTTCAGGCAAATAAATAAGGAAGACTGGCTAAACACCCATGTTTATACAACTGAAAAGCTGAAATGCTATACAATTTACCCATTTTGCAAATGGTTGAACAATGGTTGACAATTTTAACGTAACATTTGAGTTCAAGTAGCTTACTGTCAGGTTAAAGTCAGAACAAGATCTACTGTATGAAAAGCAGGCATGAGTAAAATGATGTGCTTAAACCTTGTAGCCAGTCATCACTGAGCAAAACCCACCAGTTAAGATTGAAACCTACAGATTAACTGGTATAAAAACAGTTTCTTAAATTGTCCTGACCGCAATGTCATGCATTTATATATGTGTTACAACCCCAGGTCTAGGTCTGAGGCGAACTGGTTAACGGGTTTTCCTGCCCTGATATTACAAGGGTGAACAAACATACCCAAACAAATGCAGTTTTCATATTTTATTATTAACAGGACAGTGCAAACACATTGGATTAAAGCAGCTAAGTGCAAGAGCTGGTTCAAGCGACTACAGGCGAGAGAAAAATGCATTTCATGCTGCTCCTAAGGAATGGGGGGAAACGGGCGGCGCCAAAGAAAAGAAATGATCAAAAAGACCTTGTCTTAGTCCGTTGCAATCCCTAAACTAAGTTTTAATGACTAGGCTAACTAAGCTACCTAAACCCTGACAGAAGTACAGAGGTTGGTGTCCGCCCCTAAACTGATGTGTTTAAACAGGGAATGAACCTACGTGAGGATGTGTAGATGCGCGCACAGCCTAACCTAACCCCCCCACAACCTTAGGAAGCAGGACAAAGGAATTAATCTCAAAACAGGTCTTTCCTGAAGCAGTACAATAGAAACAGAGAGCAGCCCAACAAACAACCAACAGGGGGACGCCAGGCAGGAGAATGTCGACGCCCTCGGTCTTCTCGGTATGCTCCCTTATAAAAGGGAAAACCCCGCCCACACATGACCTCATCAGGGTGGACAGGAATCAGGACCAGTACTGCAGAAACAGAGTGCAGCCCAACAAACAACCAAATGGGGGACGCCAGGCAGGAGAATGCCGACGCCATCGGTCTTCTCGGTAGGCTCCCTTATAAAAGGGAAAACCCCGCCCACACATGACCTCATCGGGGTGGACAGGAATCAGGACCAGTACTGCAGAAAACAGGATAAAAAACACACACACACCACCACACAGACCCTGGGCACGTAACAATATGTATCCTCTAAAGTTTTGCTCAGAAAAATCATATTGCGTTATAATCATAATAATAAAATCTTGGAAATCAGATGGGTTTAGTTTTGTAGGACTGTTGGATTAACTTGATGTGAAATATAATTCTGTAAAAAATGGGCAATTTTTTGCTAAAATATTCATGGTGTTTTGGACAACTGCATAACCCAGATAATTCTGAACTGTCTTGTTCTGTTTTGTCCCGGGATGTGTCAAACATATTCACATTTTGTGTGAGACATAGCTTTGTGACAAGACCCTAGCTTTGACTCTCTGCATGAGAGCACCAGATCACTGCCTTCTCATCTGCTCATGGCCACATCTATTAGAAGGTATCTCCAAATCAGATATCTTTATATTGTAGCACCAGTGAGATTAGCGTATCCCAGCATGCTAACGAGTTGTGTGTACAGTATAGCCCTTGTAAGTCTTGTTGAAAGTAGCTGTATGCATTTGTTAGTGTGAATACTTGTGCTTTTGAGTATCGCATGTACCCTTACCTGTGTGTGATCCTGATGCACTCTAGTGTTGTGTAATGACCTGTCGTGTGTTATTGTTGCTTTTCTTGCAGTCCTTTTAAGGACTAACTTAAAGAGAATTTTGAGGCATTCTACCTCTCCTCATATTTATTTGCCGCTGCCCCAATGCTTCGGTCTGCCCAGCACCAGAATATCTTTTAAAGACACATTTTGAAATTATTTATTATTCTTTTAAACATATCTGTAAATATTTCAAGATATGTTTAATGATATCATTAAATTGGCAGTAACAAATGTAATTCTGTAATAATTCATTGAGGCAAATTGTCCTTAGAGATAAATTATTTAGAGACACCTGCAATTTCATTTTAGAAATGTCTAAATAACAGAATAATCCATATATCATGAAATACGTTATATGTACATCTTATTTAAAGGCCACTGCATGAATATTTAAATTTAATATAAAATTTGCTTTAACAACTAACAACTAATTTCAGATTTTTGCAAATGGTATTGATTGCCATAATATAACAGAATATATTTGTACTTCTGTTGTTTTACCATTCGGTTTGTACACTTAAGTACAATTACCTGGTAGCTATAAATTTACAGTCATTTAAAATGTTTATTGGACCCAGATGCTAGTGCAAATACTGAAAAGCTTACATTTTCTTATCTCAGGTTCAGAATAATATTTTGTCGGTGGGACTCAGAGGGCAGCACGATACCACAGTGAGAATCTTTGTTCCCTTCACGTTTGGGGATTTAAATGTCACCTCGCTCTCTGTCTGGTCAGTATGTTTTCCCCATGCAGCCTGCGTCTCCTCCCAGTCCTCCAGTTTCTTCCTGCACTCCAAAAAACATACCATTAGTCTTTAAATTGGTGTGTCCTGTGATGTAGTCAAACCTTTTGCCTTGTTCTCACGCTGCCTGGCACTGGCCCCGCAGCCCCTGTGACCCAGTGCTAAATGGGTTGCTGGAAGATTTGGTGGCTGAGTTTAACTCAGTGTCTGGGCTTGGCGTTTATGAATCTTGGGACACTACTGTAATTGAACTCCATCATTGACACTAGTTAAGAACTTGCCAAAGAGGTTAGCAGAATCGGTCTTAGGTGTGATTCTTTTAAAGCACAATTAACTTTAAATGGGTGGCACAGCGGGTAGTGCAGTTGCTCCATACTTCCACAGTTGGTGATTCCAATCCCAGCTGTGTTCTCTTTTTTGTCAGAATGTATGTGCTCTTTTTGTGTCATGCAGATTTCTTCTGGCTGCTCTGGTTTCCCTCCTGCAGTCCAAACATTTTCAGTCAGTAGTTGCCCACAGACTATGTGTGAATTAGAATTAGGTGATCAGTGGTCATTGTTGACACACCACAGAACGACAAAATGTGCCCTCGGCATTTAACCCATATGTGACATAGCAGGGGGCAGCTAATTCAGCACCCGGGGAGCAGTGCTTGGGGGCGGTACCTTGCTCAGGGTACCACATTGGTGCCTTACTGCCGGGGGATTCGAACCAGCAATCTTTCAATTATAAGCGCGCTTCCCTAACCATTAGGCCACCACAGACCACTGTGCATCATGTGATAAACTGGAATCTAATCCAGAGTCTGCTGCAGCCTTGTCTCCTGTGATGGCAGGACAGGCTGTCAGCTGCCCTGTGACCCTGACCAGGATAAGTGCTTAGAAGAAGGATGGAATTGCTCCAACCATGACTGCTGAATAAATGTAAATGAAATATAAAGGCATTAATACCTGCTGATGTAGTACTGGTATACATCCTAGGCAAGCTTAGAGAACAGAATTAAAAAATGGGACTACAGTCTTCCCAGCATGACAGACAAATGTCTGATCTTATAATTTGTGATTACTGCACTATTTGCTAATTTATTTAATGCAAACAAGCACAGTCGTTGATTTGTTTAATTATTTCATTGTTTGGATTTCCGCTTGTTTCAGTTTCTATACATGTTTGCCCTACGATGGACTGGTGTCCTACCCTGGGTTACTTCCTGCCTTGTGCCCCTAGTTTCCAGGATAGGCTAAGTATCCCCTGGCCCTGCATAGGACAAGCAGGTACAAAAAATGGATGGATGGAGGATGGATGTTGTTATACCCCAGTCTGTTGTACAGAATGTTACATGTTAGTCCCCCCCCCCCCCAAAACAAAACAATATTTTGTTAAATTTGTTTTTTTTTATCTTCAGTGTATTAAATCCCTGGGTTGATGTATATCTTCTTGCATGTATTTTTCTGTGTGGCTGAAGAAATCCAAATGGGACAAAAATCCCTTTAGTTCCAGTTCACTCTCAGCATCAAAAGGTTAAAATGTGTATTTCATTTCCATGCCACTTCACCATTTCATTTTCTGCAATGGATCCCAAAAGCTTGTTTGTTTTTAATAAGCACTTTCATTTTTGAGCATTGCCTTTCTTTCATATCAGTATTGTTTTTTATTTTCCATCAGAGAGAAATTTTGATTTTAACAAATATAGGAAAATATCAGCTCAATACATTACTGGAAAGCTTCAGAAAATATCATGGCAGGATTAAAGAATTAAAATTCTGTCTCATTCAACACATCCAAGTAATCCGGCATCCCACTTGGGCACCACAGCGCTTTGGTTGAGACCTTGAGGTGTGTATCTGGCATGCTCATCAATTCATTCCTCAGTGCCAGAACCATTATTTATTTATCAAAGCAGTGAGGCACAGTCAAAAACCAATGAGAGTACCAGTCTTTACAGCTGCATGGTGCAGCCACAGTCTATGCATTATTGATACAAAATGAACAAAACCGATCCAGGTGCTTGTCCAAATGTGATGAACTCTATATTATGGCATTATTTTCGGCCAAGGAAAGGAAACTGGGTGATGAAAGTTTGAAAAGTAGTGGCGTTTTATAATTCTAGTCTAAATGAAATCACAAAATGTCAAGACAGTATTTTGGAGCACTAAATCTTGTTATGGTGCCTATGTATCTTCTGACCTATTTTGTTGCCTTGACGGGGAATAACAGTATAGCTTTAAATAAAATCTGGGATGTCTGAAATTGCATTGTACTCTGGATAAATGCAATCTCATTACTATCTTAGTTCTTGACCCTTAATAGTATAGTGTTGGGTTTATTTGACTGTTAAAAGTTGTATATCTGACCCAGTTACATTGTGATTGTTCTTAAAAATGAATACGTCATATAATATGGGTCATAACTTTTTCACAGCATGTACTGTAATTCTTTTATTTCTACTTCTTCTTTGTTGCTGGCTGGGTGTCCAGGAATAGCTATTAACTGAACATGACTTCTGCTTCCCCTGGGTTTTGTCCTGTCTAACAGGTTTGACCCAACTGCATTTCAAACCTTTCCTCATGTCCTCAGGAAACACAATTCACACCGCCTCCCACAAGGAGATATGATTAGCTTGTTAAGCTACGGTCAGAGTATCCCGCTAAACAAACTGATGACACTTTTGTCTCGCCTCCAGGGAATGACATCAGCATCTCCGCAGACAGTACGATAAATTTTCGACCTTGGGCTTAACCGAAAATGAATGTGTAACACTTACTCTGGCTGGAAAGGGGGACAGAATCGCATATCATAAGGTTGGGAGGAATAGATTGAGACTTTATTTTGATATAGGATAGGAAAGGTCCAAAAAACACCAAAGAGCAATACAAACAACGGGACAGGGTCAGTCAACCAGGATTAAACTTATTGGGCCCAAGAAAAAGAAAAAACAACTGTTGTCATCAACATTGATCCTACATGCATGCCTAAAAGGATTGAAAATCCTCATCACCTGACTCAGTTACAGACAGAAATATTAAAATTTGAATTATGTCAATTTAAAATTACAGCTACAATCTTGAACTGGGGTGGCATATTTGCTGCCTATCTGCAAGGTTAGGTGTTTGTTTCCTGACCTCAGCTTTGTGTGCGTGGAGTTTGCATATTTTCCGCACCCGTTTAAGGGTTCTCTGGTTTCCTTCCTCCAAAAACATGGGGTTTGATGAATTGGTTTCTAAATATAGAATGAGAATGACTGGAACTGAGAGGCAGGTTCTGGGAATAATAAAATTGTCTAAATATCAATCAATATTAAGGATAAATTTGGTCATCTTGCAAATTCCATAAAATATCTTCTGAAAAAAAAAGATAATTGCACATTTTTTTCTCTGACTGGGGTTGCCTGTACTGGGGCTTTGACCGCCACATTTTAGGGGACCATGGGATTCTAATCTAAATAATTAGCTTTTCCCATTTTGGTTTGCTAAAGGTACTGTTTAAAAGCTTGGTTGCTTTAACATTGTAGGCAAATGCCCATTTAGTCTGAGCTGGTAATAATTAAGGCATTACTAAATGTGGTGTCTCTCAAGGTACATGTCTTTAACCTAGCAGAAGTGATCAAGTTTTATTTAGTGGTTCCTTTGGATGTAGAGGAGCAGCAACTCTACTATGAGCCCCTCCAAGTTCTCAGCCTGTCTCTAAGGCTGAGCCCAGACACCTTGCAAAGGAAGCTCATTTCCACCCCTTGTATCCATCACTACCTGCTTTGCATTGATGCTAGTAATACATGTTTTTATTAGTTATTATTATAGTCTATGTTTACATAACTTAAACCATCCGTCCATCCACCCATCTTCTTTGGATAATTCGGATATCGACTTGTGACCATAGGTGAGAGTAGGAACATAGATTCACTGGTAAATCGATAGCTTGACCTTCCAAAATAGCTCTCTACACCACAACAGACTGGTACAGCACCCACATACTGTAACTGCTGATGCTGCACCTGTCGATCTCAATCTCTGCTTACTCATGAACCACATTCTGAAATACTCTTCTGCTTCAGACAGTAATTCACCCCCAACCTGGAGGCGGCAATCCACACTTTTCTGGTTGATATCTATAACTTCAGACTGGAAGGAGCTGATCCTCATCCTGCCTGCTTCACAATCCACAGTGCATGCTGAAGGTCACAGCTCGATGAGGCTAACAAGGCCACATCATCCACAAAAAGCAAATAAATGATCCTGAGGCCACCAAACTGAACCCCTTCCACCCCTTGACTACGCCTATAAATTCCCTCCATAGACGTTATAAACAGAATCTGTGACAAAGGGCAGCCCTGGCAGAGTCCAACAACCACCAGGAATGAGTCTGACTTACTTCCAGCAAGACAAACTCTTGCTCCAATTAAACAGCGACCTAATGGCCCAAAACAGCAGACTCTGTACCCCATACTTCCCAAGCACCCCCCACAGGACCCCCACAAAGAACACAGTTATATGCCTTTTCCAAGTCCACAAAACACATATTGACTGGCTGGGCAAACTCCCATGAACCCTTTAGTATCTTTGTGAGGGTAAAGAGCTGGTCCAGTGTTCCACAACTAGACGAAAATCTGCATTGTTCCTCTTGGATCCGAGGTTCAACCAACGGATGGACCCTCCTCTCCAGTCCCCTTACATAGACTTTTCCAGAGAGTGGGAGCACTGTCCCCAACCTCCATGTAATACTGAAGAGGTGTGTCAGCCAAGACAGCCCAACAACATCCAAAACATTTAGAAACTAAGGCCACATCTCATCCACCCCTAGGGCCTTACCACTGAGGAGTTTTTTTGACCTCTTCAGTGACCTCAGCCCTAGTGATAGGCAAGTGCTCCTCTGAGGTCAACAGCTCAACATCCCTGCTGTAAACAGCATGGGCAAGAACCTCTGTCTGGTCTTGAGTCGTCTAACTTTTTCCACAATCTCTTCGAGGCTGATAGAAAGTAATTTTCCATGGTCTCATCAAACTCCTCATACACCCAAGTTCTTGCTTCAGCAACTGCCAAAGCCACTCTCCGCTTGGCCAGCTAGTACCTGTCAGCTTTTTCAGGAGTCCTAGAAGCTAACCAAGTTTGGAAGATTACCTTCCTCAGCCTGACGTCACCTTTTACTGCTGCTGTCCATCACTGTATTTGGGGATTACTGCCATATCAGGAACCAATGACCTTACAGCCACAGCTCCGCATAGCCACCGGTGAAATGGAGGCACCAAGAGGAGGTGGTTAGGGAATCTATCGAGGATGCCTTGTGGATGCCTCCCTGCGGAGATGCTTCAAGCATATCCAATAGGGAGGAGACCCCGGTGCAGACCCAAGACACGCTGGACAGTTTATATGTCTCGGCTGGCCTGGGAACCCCTTGGTATCCATTGTAGTAGCTGGAGGAGGTGGCTGGGGAGAGGGAGGTCCTGCTCAGGCTGCCGCCCCAGATTAGTGTAAGAAAACTAATGGATGCATGGATGGATGGATGGATGGATGGATGGATGATTTCAGATATGTTAACATGGAAAATATTAACTAGCAAAAACATCTATTACTAACATTTAACTACAGCAAAGCAACAGCATTAAAACACAAGTGATAATACTAAGAAAACCCACATTGTTAAAATGACATTATATTAAATTGCTTAGAAATAAGACATGCCTGATCAACGAAGGAACTGAATTACATAACATTTCTATGTGACACCAAAATCTGTGGCGAGCTTTTTGAAATGATGAATAATGTAGTGTATAACTATCAAAGATGAATTGTGCAAATGCTACACAAAATATAACAGCATTTACCTTGCATTTTCAGGGCTATGTGCAAATAGGAATAACATATATGTACACTGTAGGACAGTTTAAATCAGATAACTATATGAAATATTTAAAAGATACACACCATCTGACATTAACATTTCCAAAGAGAACCACTTTATATCCTCAAGATATTTTAGTGGCAGTTGCTAAGATACCGAGATGTCTTCATGCTGCTTGTATAGACTTTTACTTTTAAGTCAGAGCTAAATTTAGAAATATCTTTCACTGATTCATGTCCCAAAAGCATACAAGTTGCTAAATTTATTTTGTCCTATAAACCGATTGCTCTTGTTCTAAATATTAATAATATAATTAACATCATATATCATCATAGGTTGGCACCCCATCCTGGGTTGATCCCTGCCTTGGGCCGGTAGCCTCCGGGATGGGCTCCGGACCCCCCATGGCCCTGAATAGTATTAGCAGTTACAGAAAATGGGTGGAGGGATAGAGGACTATCATCACTTAATTGTTGCCAAATATGCATTTGTTAAATATGTAATGAAGACATATAATGAAATAAATGTTATATAATATATAAACTCAGCAGCCGTGTTATACTGGAATATTTCGTTTATGACATTTCAACTCAGTTTTAAATCATTTTTATTATGGGCACGAGGGCTGCCTTTTGGAATGCTGGGAAACATGACCATCCCTTCACACTCCTTAGTATTTTTTTTAATTAGGGAAGTTGGCCAGAGATCCAAATTTAATGAGAGTTTTTGGGCTGATAAAGAAGGGCTTTCTATACCTGGGGGCATCTGGACATACTGTAAGGATGAGTGAGGCAGAACAGTCAAGTGCCAAGTGTTATTAAAACGAAATGCTTTCCCATCTGTGTTTTTCCTCAAAACAGGAGGGGGTGTGCACTTCCTAGTCTCCCACTGTTTTCAAAGCAGGTTCTAACTGCATTGGATGTCTCTCTGCACAAGAACAGCCCTGTGCTGCTGTGCAGCTCTCTCTAGCAATACTCAGGAGCTCACAGCTTCCACTTGCCTACCAGTTAATGCTCGCTGGCCACTCACACCCCCTTAAGGCAGACAAACATCTTGCAGAATTCCTTTTCACACCTTCCATACACAGCCTCCATTCTGCAGCGACTAATAAGGAGACTCTGAACCCAGAAAACTCCGAACCTGGTCACTGACCAGAAGTCAGTGCTGCTTTTCAAAGACTGGCCTTCTTCTGAAGACCACTGGCCATTCTAGCTTAGAAATAAACCTAGACTGGGCCTATATCTCTGATCACATAATGCATGTCATGCATACACTCAAATATTTAAGAAAGAAAACTCTCAGATCTGTCATAATTTGACATCGACCTCCATCAAATTCGCATTGTCCTTTCCCCACAGTCAGTCTCCAAGCAGCACAATACAGGCAGTTTGTCTAATTCCCTGTCACACCCTGCATGTTTCTGTGAGTGCTGATAAGGATCGGGAAAGCAGCACAGATAAGTCAAATGGGCCTGTCAAATTGGGCCAAAAGAAGACTCTCCCTCTTGTAGCCATCCTCACAATTGCATTTGTAAGTGTGAGGACGAAGATGTGAAGAAATCATCAGGGGGAAGGAGAGACGGGGGGCACTTCAGGGGGGGTAAGGGTGATCAGCTCCGAGAGTCCATCTCGCACAGAGACACTACCGTTGGGCACAACAGGGGGCAGATGCAGACAGAGATAAGAGAAACTGAGAATCTGAATGTGGGGGGCAGGCCTGAGATGACATGTAAATGCAGACAGGATTCTTTGAATATTTAAACACCAGCAGGGGCTCAGTAATTTTCTGACACAGCAAGCTATTGTACAGGATGTATTAATTTCTAACAGAATTTCAAAAGACTTGTAGCGTCTTGTTGGTGAATCAGAAGTGCTGTGGCACATTAAGACATGCTAAGGTAAGACTGTCTGCTTTCCCCCACAATTGCTAAAATTGTAGGATTTATCCATTGATTCAGTTAGACCACCTTATTCCAAAGCATCTCTGATGATGCCTTCTCTTTGGTGGCTTCCACATGGGAAATGCAAACTGAAGTCATAAATATATCAGACATGCAGAAAATGTCATGGTATCATTGTGCTTCCTTTCACTATAATCTGCCAAACTATCCCTTTGTACAGGCAGGAATGGAAAAAAAATCGAGCAGGAGTTAAGATAATTCAGCTTTTAATGTTATATTATATTACTGATGTTTTAATTTTATATTCATAGACAGTCCTGGGTCATCTTACTTTCTTTAGCAGAAAGAAATCATTATTTTTCTCTTTGACATATAGCACAGAAAATGCTACCAGCTATTCATAAAACTGTTAACTCTTACAAAGAGGCATTGCTTATCTTCCCTCCACTTGAGATGGTTGGAAAAACTCCCCCTTCCCCTTTTTTTTGGGGGGGGGGGGGGGGGTCTGGCTCCATTCTGTTATACACCAACAAAGGAATGGGCAGAAACCATGGGCAACATTATTTTATATTTTACTACAAATTTCTCTGTGTGTTGAAGGATTTACCATCACTAGCATGATGTTCAAATCCATCCAACGCCATTATACTGTCATGAAGCGAAAAACGTTATCTCGACTTTAACAATGTTGACGAGACATTCCATTCTTGTTTTCTGGAGTGTACTGAGGTGTACTGAGTGAGTGTTGACATTCAGTATATACAGGCGGGGAACATGTGAACCAATCACCTCAATAACAGAGAGTGGAATCAGTTGAAAGCATAACAACAGTTGCTGTCCTGTGTTCAAGTAATATGAGAAAAGCCTTTCAGTTTGGGATAAATATAAAGCGTATACTGACCAATTCAGTACGGACATATGTAATGGCACCATGCAAAATCAAAATTTACAAAAACTGATTCAGAGTGAAAAATACCAAGGAGCAGACTCACTTCTCTTGGGGCCGTAGGCTGATATGGGTAGGGGCCCCCAAAGTGGGCCACTTGAGCTATTTTTTGGAGCCAAAAGAGACTTGATAAGAACAAAAGAAATTTACAAATGAAGCTCATTTGGGAGAACTCAATTAATAGCTCAGAGTTGTTCAAATCTTATCTAGCTCTGATTTAAAGGAACCCAAGGAGTTAGCTTGCACTACACTAACAGGAAGACTATTCCATACTCTAACTACAGGCTGTATAAAGAAATGCTTTCTCAAATAAAATATAAAATGTTCTCCGGCTAATTTCCACCTATGACCACAAGTTCTTGTATTTGAACTAACATTGAAGTAACTATTTGGTTGAACAGCATCCAGACCTTATATTATCTTATATACCTGGATCATGTCTCCCCTTAGTCTCCTTTGCTCGAGGCTGAAGAGATTCAGCTGAGCTAACCTCTCCTCATTAAACATTCCTCTAAGACCAGGAATCAATCTCATAGCCTTACGTTGAACCTTTTCCCAGGCAGTAATGTCATTTTTAAGGTATGGTGACCAAACCTGCACACAATATTCTGGGTGGGGTCTTACCAAGGAGCCCACCTGCCTCTCCAGTCTCTTTTGGCTCTAAAGCTGGAAGCACCTGAAAGTGGTTTGACGCAGTCAGTTTAAGTGACGCTGCCTCTGTAAAGTATGTACCCCCGTCTTACGTCTATGACCTACAGTCACCCAGCTCTCTCGACCTTTCTGTTCTTCATTCTCTCCCCTCCCCGCTTGCGGCATACACACTATCTCCCTAATAGGCATATTAACGATCTCTTCTAACTCCATGCTGTGTCGAATGAGAGTCTGTTGCTCCTCAAGGTCACAAACCTTGACTATGACTGAGTCCACCAGCTGACATCGCTCGCAGATGAAGTCCAACTGGACGCAAGCATCCAGAAGGGCAAACATCTTGCAAACACAACATTGAGCTGGCCCCATAATTAACTATTATTATCACTATGACCCTGTTCCTTACTCCCAGCCCAGTATATTTATATAGAGTATTTAACTTTTAGTTTATTTAATTAACGTATAGTTAATACAATAAAGTGCTGAGTACAATAAAACCCTAAGTTAACACTTATGTTAAAACGAAACTTTTAATTGTCCAAAGGGTCAGGGAGATAAAAACCTTTAAGATTAAACTTTTAAAATAACCAAATGAACTATTGCCAGAGAATAACTTCCTCCTGAACCATGTAAAGCTGAAATAAAGCAAAGTTGCTCTTGGGAGGCCAGAAAATACAAAGAACCATCTCATTTCAGGCTATTGATGGGGCGGAAAAAAAGTGGAAAATGTCTTCCGGCCCCAACCGGCAACCGAGCCGAGCTCAGGAGCAACTGTCCTTTTCCACTAGTTAACATTACTGGTGTTAAATAATATTAATTGCCCTGAGGGTGTTTGTTGCAAAGTTAAGGCCAATTCGTACTTCACTTTTCTGCGTGTGCTTTCAATTGCAGAGAAGGGGACCTGACGTAAATATCGTCATCAGGCTGGCTGCAGTCGGCTGCAGTTGGTCTGTTTATAACCTAGTTATTTACGTCTAGCGGAAACATTGTGCGTCGACTGCACAGGTGTAAGATAATTTACTAGGTATTTCCAGTAGGTGACATGTATGTAAACTTTGTCCTTTCAATTTGTTCAGCTCAAAACAATAAATATCAATAGTTCTGGAAATCTCTTCTCATTTATATTTGTTCAAGATTAATGATATATTACTATGGAGCCCCTAAGAGGTCAGGGTGAGAGGTTTTTTGAAATAGCTTTACGTTCCATTTTAATACTTTTGTGATCCCTCACAATACTTTTCCGTTATTATTAGTAACTGTACTGTGTCCGTTTAAAGTACAAGGCATAGATTTTACTAATAAGTATAAATTTATAAGATACAGACAAGTCCAGTTAAGTTTGCTTTAAGCATTAAATTATGGGGGCCAATGCACACCATGTAACTTTCATATATGTGTTTTTATATGTATTTATTAATAATGGCAGTGTCAATTCACCACCAGTAACTAAACAAGACAGCTGTGCTACTGAACGCAAAGTGCACACAAACATCATTTAGGTTTATCCTTGCCGTCACATTGCAGCAAATAGCAAATGGGCAGCTGTAGTGGGATCGCAAAACTATTGCGAGGGAGCGCAAAATTATTGCGAGGGAGCGCAAAATTATTTAAAAAAAAAATAATAACTAACCTGACCTCTTATGGGCTCTGTATATTCCACCTATGTCTTATTATTGATTTCTACCCAAAAAAACATATTTCATGACAAAAATTGAATAATACTTTCAATGCAAAACATGATCGGGCAGAGACAAATATTAAACATATTTATTGTCCAAACTGGCCAACATCAGTTAAGTAGTTTTACAAAAGAAAGCTGTAAATATTGTAAATAAAGAACTGAGAAGACTTAAAACTTGCGGTTATAAACCATATCTCATCCTGCTTTGCATAAGTCTCATTTAGACCAAGGAGATGATATCTGTCCTCTGCTGGTCTGGAGTAATATCATTGCAGTACACATGCGGCGACCGCAACCATCTGTATTCACAGTATGAACACAAGCTGCTGCGTGGACGACCGTCACGAGAAAGTGGAAAGTATGAACTACTGTAGGCTTTACAACGACAGAAAATGCCGCTCACGCGAAACCCGCAGCTGCAACTCACTGGCGGTAACACTCGCGCTGTTTATTAAGAAGGACAAACAAGTGCACACGTAGACCGAACATAGACAGCCACCCATGTAAACTGTATTAGCACATACACACACAAAATATACTCCCAAACAATCCCAAACAACTGCTGCAACACCTGCACAACACATTGTCGGATATTGTGCTGGTCGATCAATTGGTCAAATTTAATAACTGTAACCATTCCCTCGTTTACCAGGGTTATAGTCTATAATTATTTATACGTTTATTTAACTGTGTTCTCTTCTTGTCTGTTCACAATTTGTCCACTGAGCGGGATAGTATTAATAACATGGGACACCAAGGTGGGTGGTGTAGCTGATACTGATCTAGCAGCAGAGAGGCTTCAACAGGATCTTGACTTAATTAGCGA
>JAODLD010000113.1:8618683-8629395 GCA_026781065.1 Mormyrops boulengeri
TACGCCCTTTTCTACGTCTACGACCTACGTTCACCCAGCTCTCTCGACCTACCTGTTCTTCATTCTCCCCCCTCCCCGCATGTGGCGTACACACCGTCTCCCTAACAGGCGTATTATCTTTCTCCTTTAACTCATTGTTGTGCTGGATGAGAGCCAGTTGCTCCTCTAGGTCACGAACCTTAACCATGAGTGAGTCCACTAACTCACATCGCTCGCAGATGAAGTCCGACTGGACACAAGCATCCAGAGGGGCAAACATCTTGCAAACACAACACTGAGCTGGCATCATAATTAACTAACTCACTATGACCCCGTCCTTTACTCCCAGCCCAGTATATTAGTACAGTGAATTAAAACTTTTAGTTGATCTAATTAACGTATAGTTACAACAGTGCCGAGTGTAATAAAACACTAAATTAACACTTGCGTTGAGACGGATTCTATTTAAATTACCGACAGCGTCCGAGATAACAACCTCGGAAATTAAACTTTTAAAATAACCAAGTTAACAATTACCTACCCGAGACTAACTTCTTACTGAACCTCGTTTAACTAAAATAAAGCGAAGTTGCTCTGGTCACCCTACCAGAATACGCCCTGTACTACATCTAGCACCACACTAGCTGAAATATACCTGGCTGGATTTGATATTTCACATCTTGGGGGTGAAGGCAGGCATGGAGTGGGACTAATTTTCAGCTCCAGGAGTTTTATGCCCAAGAACAGCCCATTTTGTCTTTGTTCTGGGGAAACTTTGATAAATGATGCCACAAGTCTCATTATCCTGATACATTTATTACTGACATTTCAAGAAGAAAATAAGTAATAAATAGCATACTGAACTGTTCAACCAGACTGATTTTTTTTTCAGCCCTTCCTGCACAATCTCTTTCTAACATTCATAATTTGAGAAATTTCCAGTGATTAGCAAAAGCAAGCGATTATTTGTGGCTCCTCCGTGACCGTGCGTTATTTCCCTGTGGAGTGCAATCGTGGTCTATTGTGTCTGTGTCTGGATTAGGTTTATATTACATTGTGGGGACCAAGTGTCACCCCAAAATGTGATAAAAACCTGTCATTTTGACATTGTAGGGACCATTCTTCAGGTCCCCACAAAGATCTGTGAGTGCGATCAAAAATTAAAAATGCCAAAGTCTCGTATTTTGTTTGGTTATTTATGGTTAAGGTTAGGGCTGGGTGGGGGTTAAGGTTGTCATGTTAGGATTATAGTTTTCCCCATAGAAATGATGGAGTGTCCCCACAAAGATATAATTACAAACCTGTGTGTGTGAGAAAAGAGAGAGAGAGAGAGAGAGAGAGCACACTAACATTCTGAAGCATTGTTGTAGAATTTTAAAGTTGTAAAATTATTCTGTTTCCGACCGGCTCAATTTTAAACTTGTCATGTTAGTTTGTCTCTGACCGGCACAACAGCTAAGAGGCCCACCAGGAAATCTCCAGAGATGCCTGATTGGCTGCCGCGGGCCTGGGTGAAGGTGAAACAAAGGCGAGCAAAACAAAAAGAGCTGCGTGGCCGACAGCGTATAGAGAGGCACCTGAACCCAGGAGATGTGTGTGAAATAAGCTGCTCCACTCTTCTTCACAAACCTCCAGAGATGCTGGATTTGTAAAGGTATTAAGAAGCTTTGCACCTGAGCAATGCCTTTGCTAAGATGCAAATGATCCTTATTATCATGGACAGTTTAATTCACTGGTATTCACTTGGAGTTTGGGTAGTTCACCATAAATTGGTTCATTAGTCACCTGTAGGATTTTTTAAGAAGTTCATATGTTTCGTCATACCTGTAACTTTCTGTGTAATTGTACATTTACTTGAAGTAGTTTTTGATAATGCATACAGAGTAAGGGAGGAAGCAATGTAGTACCTAAGCTGAAATGGATGGGCTATAAAAGGGACATGAAGTTTGGAGACACCAGAAATAAATGACAGAATTAGCAATGCATACAGCTGCCTGTGTAGTGTGCCGAGTATTTCGGTCTAAGTGTGTAAGAAGAAAACTGAAGTATGAATAAGTACTGTTGAATTTAACTCTGGTTTCTCTGAGTCATTGTAGCATTGCTCTGAGAACTCCAGTTTTCTTTCATATTCTAAGAACTTTTTAGGTGAAATTTAGGTGAATGCCTATATTGTGTGAACTCGGTGCATGAGATCATCAAAAAAGAAACATACACATATACCTTTACTTCCAGCTTGTACACCTTAAATGGTGGATAAAATAACAGTTAGATATCCCAGAGCATTTTTTTCCACTAAACTCACCACCTTTACAGACCCATTGGGAAGTATTTCATGCAGGTCTTAATCAATACATCTTTAGACTATTACTGGGATTATATTGTGGTTTATTTGAGGTATTCTACACACAATTCCTGAGCCTAGGACAAAATTACTTGGGCCCCCATGTTGTGCAACACTCCCCCACACCCGCAGCTCCCCCCAGTTGTCCCCTTGAGACGGTTTGCCTGCTCACTAAAACGGATGGTTACCGGTGTTGAAATACAACTATTGCACCATCAATGGGGATCTGAAGCAAGGGCAGCTGGCAAAGCAAATGCACTTTCAGATTCCTGCCAAGCCAAATGACCTATAATTCATACATTTCTTGTTTAGGCCCCATAGACTAAGGACCTTCTACCACCTCAATGCAGAGTAAATGCTGTCAATTAGTGAGCATCACTCTTTGATTAGAGTCTTTTTTATTACAATTTATTTTGAGTATCCTGGAAAATTCATACCACCCTGTCGTGGTATGCGAGACGAAGGACTCGAAGAAAGAAAGGGGCTTTATTAAACCAAAACTAAACTGGGGCTGGAAAACAGACGGGACCACAAGAGGGCAAAAATGGGAAGACGGGAAGGGCACAAGCAACAGAATGACGTTAATGATTGTACTGGGGCTGAGGAACCAAACAGGTCCTTAAATACAAAGACTAAGGAGGGGCAACAAGCCACAGGCGTGGCTTATCAGGGTCACGTTAGGGAGGAGACATGAGGTCAGGCGAACATGACGGGCAGGACGTTACACACCCACTTCGCAGCAACAATGTTGTGACTGGAAATAATGAGAACACCATACTTCAAGACAAGTGACTTGGGAGCACTGTAATTGCCCTGCTTTTAAATAGATAAATCACCCTATCCCTTTTCCTCAAAAATACACTGCTGTCTTCCTCCTGGCTGGCTAGAACTAAAACCCATATTAGGAGTTTTTTGTAGAGTGCCAACACACTGTCCCATATGACTGCATCAGCCAAAGCTTTGTCTTGTGTCCGAGACAGGTACATTGACGAAGATGACTGTACAATCAGACCTGGATGAGTAAAATGTAAAAATGCTATAATAATTACTGACAGCACCTCCCATCTTCATCCCATTATTTTTTAAATGGTGCAATTGATGGGAAACTTTGCTTCTTGGAAGACAAACGTGACAGAAAGTTGTGCCTCTTCCCTTCTCTTTTTCTACATCTTCTAAACATTGCTACTGCTATTTCTGCCGCTGATGGTTGCAGGTGAGAGAAACTGGAGACAGTCTCTGTCTGTTTACAGCCGTCATCTGTAGTCCCCATCTGTATTTCCAGACCAATCAATTATCTGTGGTGCAGTTCATACCAGTGCAAATGTTATTTTATTATATCCTCTGCTTATTTCTATCCAAAGCATTGAAATTACATCTGGGGGAATTGCAAAAAGCAAAGTGATTATGACCCAGACCAAAATAAGATCACATTTTACTGCTAAAAATGAGCAGTGGTTCCACGAATCATGAATATTTATTAATGTAGGCAGCCTTTCGATGGGTGTAAAATGACATCTTTATAACTATAAGTATCTCACATTTATGACATGAACCCTTATTGTCATACTGTCATCCCAAAAGTATTATACTGAAAAGCAAGTATTCAGGATATGCTGATAGTTACCAGAAGATACTAAACAGTTTAGAAGTCATTTGCATATTATGCATTATGTAGACATACTAGAGGAAAGCAAAGTCTGAAAGAAAATATCTGCCATCTTTCTGAAAAAAATGTCTGGTGTTTGCTTGGAACGGTGAAGGTTACCAAGGATGAAGTATAGCCTTGCTGGTGCATCATGTTGTATTCATGTAGAGAGATTTATAGCTTGTGCTTATCATAAATAAACTACTCACACTAAAGCTCAATGCTTTAGCAGGGCTGATCTTGTACACATGGGAAAAGCTGAATAGTTTCCATCTGCAACTTGAGTGCTGAGACTGTAGGGTAAGTAGGATGTATAAATGAATCCATTAATTTTTATTTACTACAATGTTTTTACAAGTAAGTTTGCTAGAAAGGAGTTTGCAGTAGTTAAAGAAGGAACTGAAAGGTAGAAAAAAATCCAAAATGGCAAGCTTGGGAAAAACTACAATTATCCCTAGGCAATATGGCAAAGCATTTTATCATATAATTTTTTTTTTCATATCAGTCAATATTGATAATTATCACGGTATAATTGAAGTCAGTTTTTTTTATTTCAAGGCTCTCTTTTTACTTTAATTAGGACTGACCTTAAACAGATTCAGACTAAGACTAGTAAATGCCGACAGTATGGTTTGTTCTTAGTTATCTCTGTTTGTCTTGCTGTTTGTTCCAGGGGGCAGATTTGACATTGCTGGTAGTCACCCGTCCCGTAATGAAAAATAAAACGCTGTGTACCATTTTAAACCAATATGGGACGCAATTTGCCCCATATTTCTTCAGATTGGAAGTGGAAACCCTAATTGCTAATTCTTAGGTATGTAAGCATTTACCTACTGCATGTTATGATGAATCCCAAAGCTTCAAGTTGTCAAATTAGTTTGCAGTATTTCCAGTTTTAATTTTTGGGGGAGTTTACAGTACACAATACCAGTTTGTTGTGTGTCGGACTTTAAGCTGCAAAAAATACTGCCACCCGACCAACGTTTTTTACCTTGTTTATCTTTTATATATCCTTTTTAAACAGATGATGTCTGTTCCCTGACAGAGAACACTCGATCTCTTTTACAACTCATGTATATTACCAAAACATTGGCAACACTGCATGCTCCGACACTTTAGTTAGCCATAGGTTGTTTTTCTTAAAAACTACCATTTCATTGGTTGGAATAGCATTTCTTTCTGAGATGTGATAGCCTGATGTGTGCTATCATGCAATGTTCCTTTTTGAGAGTTTAACAAAGTCTCTAATTTTCTTATCATTTAAATATTATATAAGTCAACATGTTGTTTACAATCTCCAGCCCTACTTGATGTTATTAATCCATTAAATGAATGATCAAGTACCACTTTCCGAAAAAACAAAGAGTATGGATGATCAATTTTGGTCTTACGGTCTTCCATGAGTCTCCCGGTAGTGGACAACAAAGGAAAATCTCCTTTCCATAATTTTAGCTGTGTGCCAATTCTAATTATCTGGATGTAGATTAGATGCAGCAAGATACAATATTGTCTTAGTTGGAGGGAGCTGAATTCTGCTGTGATACGATGAGACTTGATATATCTATTCAGACTATCAAGGGAAGAAGAATTTAGTGATTTAGTAATGGGATATGGAAAGGTGTTATTAGACATGTACTGGCAAATTCTGTCAATAGAACCTCAAATGTTCCTGTAAGACAGGTTATTATGAAGGTATAGAGGTTTTAGTTGCAAATGTATTTGAATTACTTAATTTAAAGCTAAGTAGGTTCTGAAATTGAGGAAGACACTCCAAACTTGATTTATCTAGTTGTTTCATCATACTTACGGAATCTCCCAAGGGGGCATTCTCTTTAAGACAATGGCATCAAAGTCCTCCATTACTGATAATGCCAATCACAAGCAAAGAGTGGAACTCCAGTCAATTGCTGATTATTTGAAAAAATACAGATGCAATGGCACTACACACAGTCTTGATTTACCAAACAAGGGGCTTTGTACTCAGTGTCAGGTGATACAGATTTAAATTCACGTTTGCCGGTTTCTGTTCATGGAAAGACGCAGAACTTCTTTTCACATCTTTCTAAGATAAATAAAATGCTGAATCTGATTTTACTAGCCAGGATACATTGGCTTTAAAACTATACCAAAAAGAGCAAGACAGCTCTCGCTTCTATGGCTTAACCACTTTAATGCATTATTTTTGCTATATAATTTATATTAGCATTTATTTAATTTATTCTGTGGAAGGACACAATATAAAATAGTTATTTTATTTTGCAGGTTCATAAAACAGTACACCCCAGGACGTACACCAGCCTCGTGCTTTATACTGCCTGGGATACACTGCAGGCCCCAGAAACACTGACCAGGATAAGCTGTTGGAAGATGGATGGATGGATAAATACTGTACACAAATGTCAACAACCAGCAAGGACAGGACAACTAATGCAGCATTGATTCATGCAAGAGATACTAAAATACCTCCATAACAATTTTTTCTGGTCTCTATATTTTACCTGGGAGCACAGATGAACTTTGTTGATGCTATGAAAAAATCTTAAAACAATGTTGGTGTTCAGTACATGCAGTGGTACAAAACAAGATATTGAAAAGTGTAAAGGCGTTTAAGGGGAACAGAAAAGACTACATCAAGCCACCTCCCTTATTCATACTAACTCCCATTTTTACGAAGGTAAAGAAATCACAGATAATCCATAAGAGATCTCAAAATCTCCCAGCTCCTAATAGTTCTTCTCATTTGGAGTAAACTAGCTCACCTTACAAACCTCCAAACTCCAGCTGTATTTCTCCCTCTCAGATATTTAACAATATGGTTTTACCCATAATGCAGCTGAATAAGTAGCGGTACATAAAGCTACATTAATAAAATAATGACTGGATACACACACACGCACAGACACACACACAGTCGGGTAAACATATCTTTATGGGGACCGCTCATTCAATTCTATGGGAAAAATGCTAATGCTAACTATGACAACCTTAACCCCTACCCAGCCCTAAGCATAATCATAAGTAACCAAGCAAAATACAAGAGTTTTTGCATTTTTAGTTTTTTCATCGCAGTCACAGAGTTTTATTAAATTGAGTTTTCCCTTATGGGGACCAAAAACTGGTCCACATAAGAGAAAAAAAGGTATTCATCACGTTGTGGGGACATCGTGTCCCCATAAGGTAAGGTATACCCACGCACACACACACACACACAAATATGTGCGTCATATTTGATCATTTTGTTAATTTATCACTCCTGTCCAAAATGTTTTCAAAGTCATACTGAGTGGCAGAAATATAGCGTCATAATATTAGGAAAGATAACCAATTGACATTAACATACACTACGAAACAATTTAATATATCCATAGGTACATGCATAACAATTCTGAGTTCAGAGAATGAAAGGAACCTTCTTCGATCACAAGGAAACTAATGTTGACCTTCATGGGGCAATTTAGATCCCCTGATGTTGAAGAATGAGCTGACCATGTGTAGTGGAGGATCTGATGTCCTTTTAGACAACACTGGACATGTTTGTCCATGTAAGGACAGGGTGAAACAGCCAGCAGAGGCAGAGTGAACTAGGCGTCTGGCAACCCCCTAAACCAAGACTGCATCAGGACAGCATCATGCTGGACTTACATCACCCAAGTCATCTGCATCAGGACAGCATCATGCAGGACTTACATCACCCAAGTCATCTGCATCAGGACAGCATCATGCAGGACTTACATCACCCAAGTCATCTGCATCAGGACAGCATCATGCAACCCTTCTCAGTCATAAACACCAAAGCAACAGTTAACCTAGAAATGTGAGCAATGGAGGTGTGTAAATAAGCACCTCGTAGTCTACATTGGGTCAATCGTAGTTTCAGTCAGTTTTATAAAACAGCCCTTTAAAATTAAACCTTAACTTATCTGTTTTTACAAGCGGTAGACAGAACAATGGTATAGGGTTTATTTTGGTTGAACTTGTGCTGCCATAGCAATTGATCACCACACACACACCTCTGTTAATGAAACCCATCTGTGCCTGATTGAACATAAAAGGGATTAGCTAGATAAATGGGGTCAACTGGGTATATTCAGGGACAATTACAGTCTGCAGATCACGGGAATAAAGTGTCACAGCACACAGTGCACCCATCTCTGACATTTGTGCCACAGTAGCCCTTCTGTTGGTTTGTCCTAGGTGTGGTAGTCTTCGTTCACATCCCACGTCGACAAATCCTGGTTGCCCAGCATCCTGTTCGTGGTTCATTTTTCCCCCCTCAGGAGGTACTCACCCTGGTTGACTGTGAGCACCTCACAAGCCTGACCCTGTCATCTGGCCATAATGATCTGCCCATTGTGACAGTCACTCTCATCTTTATTCCTGCCCATTTCTTCTCCATTCAGCATTGCAAATATAAGTATCAACTGTTAGCTTATTATTTAACAAATCCCAGACCTTGACATGCACCCTTTATTATGGCTCATCAGTTTATATTTTGTGCATATTTTTTCTGGTCTTTTCCTCCGGTTCTGTTTGGATTTTTTTTTTTTTTACCTTTTAAATCATTTTGGATGTGCAGACTTGTAGTCTTGCATGTACTGTAGCCCCGTTCTTCCTATATGACACACTCCCATCCCGCAATATACTACAGTATTTTTTGAAACGATTACATTGAACAACTTGGTCAGGCATACGAGATCAAGAGGTCAAGTATGATTTGACTTTCACTGTTCTGCTATGGATAGAAACCTTTTAGGGCTTTTTGAATAAAACGTATATTGCTGACAGTACATTCAAGGAAGGACAGGGCAGCAGCTTTTAAGGAGGTGACACAGTGCTTCACATATCAGTTGTCCACTCATGCAGAAAGGTGGGGCTGGACTGTGAGGATCTCCAATGTCAAATGTCAAAGTGTTGAGACTGGGGGTGTTTCAAGGACCAGACAGGAAAGCATTTGTGGCAGGAGGAGGATGGAGTCCAAAACAGGTACAGCCATCCAAGAGTAAAAACATGAATGCTGTTGGCCAGTTGAAAAACAGTACCTGAACTTCAGGATCTCATTCCCATTAGCTGATGTAAAATGTTTAATTACAAAAGCATGCGAGATGCTAGTATTAGTAGAGTACCAAGGATCTGCTCAATATGTTTCTACAATGCTGTCTTTCCTTTTAAGCACATGAAAATGATTGCTGTCGAGAACCACCTTGAAGAGGGTATACAAAGTACACACAAAGGCACTTAAAGAGAATTATGTCCTCGTTTTAGAGCTTATAAGTGCGTAGAGACAAATTTGAAAAGTGTCATAATGGGACACTCCATCACATGGAGTCACTGTTGTCAGGCCTGTGGACAAGTTTGGTAGACAGCCAAAAGCCAGTCTTACTTGTCCTCGTAGCACAGCTGTCAACGGCCCCAATTGTCACATAAAATATAAGTGAGGAGAATGAGACACACCAGCATTGCAATAAAACCATCGCGGCAAAGAGAAGTATTATGGGGAGGTGGAGATAAATCAGATACATCAAGAAGCAAAGGCTAAGGCTGTATCTCTACAGGATAGAAGCTTTAAAATGAAAAGAATCACAGGGAAGGCTTCACCTCTTTATTTTATAAATTCACACTTCTGAGAAAACTACAGTGGGGAGATTTAGACTCTGTTGGGAGATTAACTGATTCAGGGAGATTTATTGATTTGGACTGACCCAGTATCTAATCAGGGGCAGCTGGTTAAAACAGGAATCAGAGCTGTTAAGCACAAAAAGAGTAATTTGCTTTATCACAGAATCAGGCTGCATTGCATACAACAGTTTAGAAGACATTCATGATTAGTCTGTCAGCACCTTAAAGTCTGTCTTATCTGCTAATGGGATAAACCATTCCTCTCATCAGCTCCCTCTCTCTCTCTCTCTCTCTCTCTCACACACACACACACACACACACACACACACACAGGCAATGTGACTGCTCCACGCATTTAAACACACATGAGCACATTTTACAGACACCAACTCTTTTCCACATTCTCCTTTTATTCTCTCGAATAAACATTCCACAGATGTTCAGATTCAACACTCTGTAGTACAATTTTAAGTGCCAAGTTAATCATTATGTGTCAGTCAGCAGGCAGCAGCCTAGTTGTTACAGCTTTATTAATAAATCTCAGCCATTTCTGCGTCCTTTGGTTGGTACATGTACAAATCAATAAGTTCTTTCAAATTGGCTGTTGACTATTCAAAATTCTTCAGAGACGTGATTCTAATGTTCTATCAGCTTAATCTGCATTGTCATGGCTATGTTTCTTTAATGAAGAATAAAATTACTTCATTAACTGTATCAGTGGCTGGTCACATCTTCATCTCTCTAAAAGCAATTGGATAACATCACTCTTCATTCTTAGGGCTTCTCTTTCTCATTCTCTCCACTCATATCTCTTTCCATTTTACATCTTATCTAACTTGTCTTGTCTTCAGGCATATTACAGATGATTTTACTGTAGTTCAGGTATAAATAAATATCTGCAAAATATTCTCCACGGCTTTACAGGTGGTTTTTAAAAACATTTAATCCAAATTTATTTAAATAGCTAATTTTCACAATGTTACATTGTCTAAAAGAGCTTTACATTGTTCCTGCCCAAAGCCCACAGGAAAGAAACCTTGGGAGGAACCAGACTCAAAGGGGGAGCCCATCCTCCAGGGGCCAGCAGAGGAAGGTCTAACCCTAACCAGACCCAAAGGGGGAGCCCATCCT
>JAODLD010000113.1:8687043-8721255 GCA_026781065.1 Mormyrops boulengeri
TATGGAAACTTTTGTTTTTACTCCTTTTTTTGTTTTTGCCGTGGGTTCCCACCTCCCCCCCCCCCCCCCCCCCACCGCCGAGTCAGCAGAGGAAACGACTGTTATACTGACAGGAAACCGGTTGTGTCTAGGTGGCCGGGGTCTATCCCTCCTGCCTTATATTAGTAGCCTAAGTTACTGCAGTCTTTTGGCTCTTTCAGTAGGGAAGTGTGTTGCGCTTCATGTGACTTGTTTTACTGCTCCTGGGAAAGGTTTGGGATCCGGAAGGTTACCTAGCATTGCCCTTGGCATCCTTTTATTTGTAATCTATGTGTAAATAACTAAAGTTAAAATGAAGGCCTTTATATTCTCAAGCAGAAGATCATGCATTAGTTATTGTAGTTTGTAAATGGTGAATGGATGATACTATGATTGCTTTGTGCATTTGTGTCTGTGTGTTTCTGCAGCTGGATTTTGAGAAGGGACAAGTGAAGCGCCTAGAGAAGGAGCAGAAGAAGCTGGTGTGCCAGCTGGAGGAGGATCAGGCCCAGAACGAGCAGCTGTCTTCTGCCCTGGCCCTTGAGTGCCAGCGGGCCACTGCCCAGGCCCAGGAGGACAGCCAGCGGGTGGCTGCTCTGCAGGAGGAGATGCAGGCAGAGCGTGAGCAGGCGACACAAGCGCAAGAGCGTCTCCGGCACGAGGAAGGCCGCTGCAGAGATCTGCAGGCACAGGTAGAAGGACTGCTGAGAGATCTAGCCAAGATGGCCACGGTGCTGCCCGCCAAGGCCACCACCTTCTCCACTGCCACCCAGACAGAGCCTGTCGAGAGACCTGCACCCAGATCGCCTGCTCTGCCCAAGATAAACGGGCACCATCACACTCAGAGGGATGCAGAGGGGTCAGTAGAGAAGCCAGCCCATGATTATGGCCAGGAGAATGGGGTAGGACTGCGCTCTCCCATTCACCCCCATGCCAGCCTGTCACCAAGCAGTACTGCCTCTTCCTCCCTGACTTCCTCACCCTGCTCCTCTCCGGTCCTGGCCAAGCGTTTGGGTGGGGCCGGTGCCCTCAGCCCTGGCTACCAATCCTCCTACCAGGCGAGCGTCAACCAGCGATTTCAGGCTGCTCGTCACAAGTTCCAGGCCCAAGCCGAGCAGGAGCACAGTGCCGTTGGGCCGGCATCTCCCCACGACCTCTCGCCAACTACAGCCGAGCACACGGCCAAGCAGTTAGCACGCCACACCGTCACCCAGGTGTTATCGCGATTCACCAGCCAGCAAGGCAGCACTAAGCCACCCGCCCCTAACAATTCCCCCTTTGGCACAGACTACCGCAGCCTGGCCTGCCTCTCCCCAACAGCCAAATCCTCCAGCCCCCTTTCTCCTGGGATTAAATCACCCACTGTTCCTAGGGGGGAGAGGGTGCATCCTCCCCCAATTCCCCCAAAGAAACCTGACCTGGCCCAGTCACCAGCCTCCCCTGGCCCCCCTGGCAGAGCCAGCCATTTCCCGGAGCTGTCAGGCAGCTGTTGCCTGACCAGCACTCAGGAGGGCGCCAAAGAGCTGGACCTCGTTGTGTCCTCTACCAGCTAGCCTCATGCGCCCCCTGCTGGCTGAATCAACAATTCCGCAGCAAATACTTTAATTAGATTTAGGATGCAGAAACACTGGTTTATTTAACTTTGAATTTTATTTTATTTTTTTAATCGATGAATTTATTGTTGCATATCTGAAAAACACAGCAAGTTATTCTGCTTTATACAGTGGCATGCAAGAGTTTCGGTATCCTGGCTTAAAATGCCTGTTACTGTGAACAGCTAAGTGGACAGGACATGAACTGATCACCAAAAGGCATAAAGTGATAGATAACACATTTCTATAATATTTCAAGCAAGGTTACATTTTCATTTCGATCATTCACAAGTACAAAATAACAAAAAAATGAGAGGGCCTGAAGCTTGGGCAAAAGTTTGGGCACCCGACATGGTCAGTACTTATTAACACCCGCTTTGGCAAGTATCACAGCTTGTGAATTATTTTTATAGCCAGCATTTCGTAGTGAGTCTTTCAATCCTTTGGGGGGATTTTCACCCATTCTTCCTTGCAAAAGGCTTCCAATTCTGCAAGATTCTACTGCTCTTCTGAGATCTATCCACAGATTTTCAATGATGTTTAGGTTGTTTCAGGACTGTGAGGGCCATGGCAGAACCTTCAGCTTGTGCCTCTTTAGGTATTTCAGTGTAGATTTTGAGGTATGTTTCGGATCATAATCTTGTTGTAGGACCCATCCTCTTTTTAACTTCAACTTTTACAGATGGTGTAATGTTTGCTACCAGAATTTGCTGGTATTTATTCAAATCCATTCTTCCCTCTACCAATGACATGTTCCTTGTGCCACTGGCTGCAACACAAGCCCAAAGCATGATCAATCCACCCCCATGCGTAGTAGTTGGAGAGTTGTTCTTTCCCTGGAATTCAGCACCCTTCTCCTCCAAACATAGCTTTGAAAATTGTGCTCAGAAAGGTCTATTTTGACTTCATCAGTCCACAGGACTTGTTTCCATCAGGTTTGTTTAGATGTTCCTTTGCAATCTTCAGATCCTGAATTTTGTGGCTAGGACACAGGAAAGGTTTTCTTCTGCTGACTCTACCATGAAGGTCATGTTTCTTCGGGTGTCACTGTACAGTAGAACAGTGCACCACTACTCCAGTGTCTGCTAAATCTTCCTGGAAGTCTTTGCAGTCAAATGGGGCTTTTTATTTACCTTTCTAACAATCTAACGATCAGTTCTTTCAGAAAGTTTTCTTGGTCTAACAGACCTCAGCTTGACCTCCACCATTCCTGTTAACTGCCATTTCTCAATAACATTATGAACTGAGAAAACAGCTACCTAGAAATGCTATGCTATGTTCTTGTAGCCTTCTCCTGCTTTGTGAGCATCAATTCTTTTATTTTTCGGAGTGCTTGGCAGCTCCTTAGAGGAGCCCATGGCCTCTGATTGTTGGGACAAGGTTTAAAGTGTCGGAGAATTTATACAGCTTTACAATTTGCATCACCCGGGGTTTCCTAATGATGACTGTGAACAAGCCATAGTTAACGAGCTAATGAATGTCTGGTAACTTCGTAAATGAAAAGCTCAGAGATCTTGGGGTGCCCAAATGTTTGCATCAGGCCCTTTCATTGTTTTGGTATTTTGTACCTGTGAAGGACTGAAATAAAAATGTAATATTGCTTGAAATATTAAAGAAATATGTCATTGTTAACTTTATGCCTTTTGAAAATCAGTTCATCTTCTGCTCACTTAACTATTCACAGTAACAGAAATTTTAAGCACGGGTGTCCAAACTTTTGCATGCCACTGTATTTGGTGGGAACTCAAGAACTTTAACTGAAGAATCAATAAGTTGAAACAATAAGTACCCAGGCAGCTGAATGAACAAGTGCTTGCCTGTTTGTCACATGGGCTTCATGTTATTAAGTACATACGGTTGCCCTCTAAAATTACCCAGAAGCCATAAGCTCTGCACCACGGACTATGTCGTAAGGGTCTGTCCTGTGGACTTCACAGAAGTTGCGTCCTACTGTGGCATCTGAGTTCAGTCCCCTCTGTGCCCCTTAAGCTATTTGTGGGTAGGGGGGCTGGATTTCTATCCCTCTTTTTAACTTGAAATGATGTTAACATGACTGTAAATCGTAGGTGTCGTGACTAAATATCCATCTGTGTGAACAGATTACTAAATCTCGATAATCACAGGCAGTGACCTCCATCAGAGTAAATAATGACTAAGTACCATCCAAAGAAACAACTGATGTATGTACTATTGTAGCTAAATACCCCTCAATATAACAAATTCTTATGGGTGTGAACAGGTCCCGTCTCCCTGTCTCTAAGCCATTGTTACTACCGCATCCAGAAGTATAAAGAGATTCGATCGGATCAGAGTTTTAAAACTTACTGAACATGATCACTTTTCACTCATGGAATTTTAACAATGTAAGGACTCTGAGAGTAAACCTCTGTTTGAGTGAACAGTGTGCATTCATCATTGTTCTTCCTGGCCACAATTGCTTAATTGAGTTAAGGTTTTGGCCCTTTGAAAATCACCACTCCTGGAGTATGTCCTCTTGCACTTACAGTACATGCAGCTGTTGTCAGTTTTGAAATGTATTGGATGTGCCTGCTTCATGTGAATGCTGCGTATAAGGTAAAAGAAGCGACAAAGTAAGACTCCAACTGTATTTTTTTGTTTCTTTTGTTTTTCAGTTTAGTATACAGTTTTGACATTAAGAGATGTAAAGGATGATAGTCGGTGTCACAATTACATGTTGCTGATGTCAAACCTCACAAACTGCTGCACTTACTACGGTGTTTAAACTTTAAACTCCAGGCTGTATTCTCTGATATGCACACAAAGGAAAGCTTACATTCACTTTACATGGAGAAAATAATGTATGTAGGCTAGTCCTTTATGAGTGTATAATAGTGTCCTTGATTTTGAAATTCGTAGCTAGATCCAGCTTCCTAAGGACAGGATAAAGGATCTGGATTTCTGTCTAATACCATCCATGTCCATTGGTAATCTACTGATTATGATCAGTCACATCATTTTACTAAAAGCACAATGCATTAAACATGGTTATTAAAATGGCCACTGGAACTGCTGTTTTTTGGTAAGTATTGGTAATTTGATATTAACATTTGTATACTTAGGACTTACACTGTTTTTTATGACTGTATGTATATGAGATAATCAGGAAAATCTGAATTATACATGGATCTTTTTTTGTATCTTGGCATCATAAAAGAGCACATTCCAAAATACTGTTCAAATGTAGGGTTTTTTATTTCTACTAAGCATATAACATGAACGTTTGTGTTTCTTACTTTTAATGAGTATCGTGTGGGATACAGTGGGTGATATACTTTCTGTATTACGGCTTTACCTCACTGAGACTCCACTATTCCAGTATTTTAAGTGATGTTAACATTTTAACATTCCTGGAACCAAAAGAAATATACCATAGTAAAATAAAGAAAATCAATGGAATGTTTGTTTGTGTTTTTGTGTTTTCTGCTGACTCTTCCATGAAGGTCTTGTCCGTGCAAGCATCGCTGCACAGTGGAACGGTGCACCACCACTCCTGAGTCTGCTAAATGTTCCTGCAGGTTTTTTGCAGTCAAATGGGGGTTTTGATTTGTCTTTCTGACCAGCATACGAGCACTTCTCTCCGAGAGTTTTCTTGGTCTTCCAGATCTCTTCTTGACCTCCACAGTTCCCCTCAACTGCCATCTCTTAATTACATTTCTCAATGTGGAAACTGCAAGCTGACAACACTTTGCTATCTTCTTGTAGCCTTCTCCTGCATTGTGGGCATCAATAACTTTCATTTTCAGAGTCTTACAAAGCTGCTTAGAGGAACCCATGGTTGTTGAGTGTCCACAAGTGTGTGCACAAGGTTTGAAGAGTCAGAATATTTGTAAAGCTTTGAAATGGTCATTTACTAATGACAGCTGTTGCCATGCATCAGATCTAACGAGCTGATTAAGGTCTGAAACCTTGTAAAAAGAATCAGAGACTGTGGAACTCTTAGGGTGCCAAAACTTTTTCAGAGTGCCACAATAATGTTTTTATTTTTTATCTTTGTTCAATTTATGACATATAAAGTAACTATGCATCAATGTTTGCTGAAAATATTGTGCATTTTTTCCATTTCCTAGAGAGACTGTGTTTACATCTTTACAATTAAAAAATGACCAAAATATGTTACTTATCGAGGGGTGGCCAAACTTTTGCATAAGACTGTGTGTACATTCAGTTAGTCATGCTGTCCGTGGAGTTTTCAGTCTTGAAAAAGTCTTCAGTTTATCCAATTTCAGGCCCTTTCAGTCATAATTATGATATGATTCTGTACCAATCTCCGGCAGGCAGGATTAAAAAGACCAATGGGCTGGATGTGGCTCGCAGGCCGTAGTTTGCCCATCCCTGGTCTAGGCTGGCCAGCGCCATTGTCCAGGCTCTTCTCAAACAAACTGGCCCGGTGACCCACCACCTCCACCTGCCCTACATCTGTTGCATTTTGCTGTCGTTCCACATATCCTTGCTCACACCCATCTACTACAGCATGGTTCATTCCCCTGCTAACACCATGGGATCTCCACCACCCATTCCCTTGGACAACAACGAGGTATTCACTGTCTGTGGCCTGAGCGGAGTCAGCTGCAATACCTGGTGGATAGGGAGAGCTGCAGCCTGGAAGAGAGAACTTGAGTGCAGGCAGCAGATGTGCTTTGACCCTGCTCTGGTGGCCCAATTCCATCTCAACCACCCAACCTGGCCAGCTCCTCACCTCTGGAGTCATCCCAGGTGCCTTCCCCTGCCATGGGGGGGTTCTGTCACGCCCCCCCCCCCACGAGAATTCAATGGCATCAGCCATGTCAGAGTGGAGACACCTGCTCTGCTCCATATTTACCCCGTTCCACATTGCATTAAGCGTAAGGGTATTGTTGATTCTTATGAGACTTACCAAGCAGTCTCCTTTTTGTCCTCTGTTTAGCCTTGACTTGTCCTACCTTCCTTCCTTGTGCCAGTCCAGCCCTAATCCCCTTCCCCTTGGATCCTCCCCTTGCTTCCTGTCTCATGTGTTCCGTGTAGGATTGACTTCTCCGAATTCCAGCTCCTCCTGCTCCTCAACCTCAACTCTGAACCTTCTTGTTGATTCCAGTTACTGTATGTTTGTCTGTTCCCTGAAATAAGGCCCTATGTATTGCAATCTGGGGTCCATAGACTACAGCATTGTCTTCCAAGCAGCAACCCATGGAAAATTGTAAATTCAAATACTCAAGAGTCTGTTAAATCTGCCACTTTAAGTTCTCGTAATGTTGGAGAATGGGACATTGAAAGTCTCTGTTATAAACTTATAAACCTGAACAAAAACTGGGTGTAGTCAACGTAGTGTAAATGTATGGGTCTTGATTGATATTGATTCGAGGTGAATTGGCATTAAAATGGTCTTAAATTTCACATCAGGGTTTCTGCAGGCACCCTGGCTAGCATTTGTTTTCTCACGTCAGAAAGTTTTCCTTTAAACTTATCATTATTGTGTAGTCCTTTCCAGGATTAGTATTTGGAAAATGGATGGAAGGCATTTTTCAACATTCGAAAAATGATAACCATGCTGAAAGTGTATGGACACTAGGGGGCGACATTTGACTTTTTTATTGGGAACAGGTACTAAAACTTCCAAAGTCGGTGTTGATCTTTCTTGTAGAATTTTGTTTAGCTGCATCAGAGAATCAAATTTAAAATTCAACAAGTCATAAAAACAAAATGCAATAAATGTAGCTACAATATGATTCTAATATACTTTATTCCGTTCAGTAGAATGTAGCTTAAAAGTCATGGATTAGCTTACCAACAAAAGGTCTAATTAAAATGCAGTCAAACAGTACATTCAGCAGCTATCATGGAAACTACATGACATTTTCCCATTGATTCAGAATGATTAGGAAGTCTTCAGGGAGTCTACACTTGGGAATTTTGAAAACACTTTTCTGAATTTGCATCTCAACATTTGTTATAAAGTATCAAAAATGAATGTGTTCACTGTTTAACTAGAATTTTTTTTATTGTGAGCAACAAAGACATTGTGATTTTCAGTAAATGTCCTGGACATAAATAGTACAAATACAGTCTTTAGTGCTTCTACTCTAAGAGTGTGTAAGTCACTTCAGTGTTTTACACTTCAACATACTTGATTAATTCTGAACAATTATATTGATGTCAAATTACTTTTGCAGTAGTAAGGAACTGCTGTATAGGCCTGAATTACGTGCTAAATATGCCTGACACATACAGCTTCCTGTGCTTTATATTTTATATATATCATACATCCATTTTCCATCTACTTGTCTGGTACAGGTTCACATACTGGGGGTAGCATGGACTGCCAGTCTATTGCTGGGCACTCATAGTCCCAGTCACAAAGGGCAGTTTGCAAGGTAGGAAGAGGAAACTCACTCAACATGGGGGAACATGAAAACTTCAACTCCCTTGCTCTACTAGTTGGCCTAGATGCATTTCTAAATTCAAAAATATAACAATCTATACTAACAATAAATGTTGTTTCACTGCATACAGCTCATGAAACAGAATTAGAAAGACAATAAAAACACAAAAACAACTCTGATTCTGAAACACAAAAAGTTAGGAAAGTCCTTTATTTCAACTTCAGCCCTTCTTTAGAAGACATTTTATTTTACAGTGGAAATCCAAGGTTTTAATACTTCTCAGCAAATTGCAACAAAATTACTAAAATTCAATAGTAGATCATTCAAATTGTGTAATTGCTATGAATATCCCACCAAAAGTAATTAAAAGTAGTTTGGCTTAGTGTATTTCATGATCGTATCCCCCCCCCCGTAGTGACAGTGAAATGTCTACTTTGGCAGAACCACAGGACAAGAGTGTTATACAGCAGAGTTCCTCTCACCCCATTAACACTGCTCTGGTCTGGCTGCATGACCCATTGTGCAGAGCCACCAGGGGCACAAATCGGCACTGTGCTTTAGCATTCCCCTCCACACACGCACCCTACCCAAGGAAGGTCCTCAGATGACCTGGCAGGTAGAGCTGGATTGCATCGCGAGCCTGGGTAACCCAAGGATGAAGGAGGATATAGAAAGAGTGGCAGAGGACTCATCCCAGTTTGGTGTGGGATGGTCTGCAGGGCAGGTGGGGGTCAGAACTATTTGACAGCATGGAATGGAGCCACCCGGAGTAGGGAGGATCGTTTGTTTTTCCTGCTGCCGCTGTGTACCGAGTCAGGATGGAAACGTCATCTGTCACTCAGGCCTGGCCGGGTGGACGGGGAGGGATCCGTGACAGGTTTGGACAGGGCAGTCGCTTTATGAGCTGAGAGCTGGAGCACTTGCATATGGCGTGCACCGTGGCCCGTGAAGACGACGTGGGGGCTGCAGAAGACCTAAAATATTGAACATTCCAGCGCAAGAGCGATGAGTCGATCTCACACTGCACCAGGAACGACTTTGCCCCTACCAGTGTGCGGTCTTGGGCTTATTCCAGTTTCCGTGTTGCACCGGAATGTACTATATGATATAACCTCATACATTTTCGGTTCCTTACTGAAGAATTTAGAGATCAAGTTGAATAGAGGTTTAGCAAAAAGTTTTTTCCAATACCGAGTCGATTGTGTCTCCTTTATTCATACTGTACTGGTGGCCTCTTTAATGTGTTAACGGTTAATGAATTTTTATTCAAGTTCGCTTAGCACGATTCTGTGTGATAAATATGTGATATGATTTATTTTTTGTGTGACTCACAGGTTCTGATTTAGCTGATTATACAGCAATGAAGGGAGTTAAATGCACACAGCTGCAGTCACGGTATTAATTGACGTAATAGTGTACATAATGGCCCATGGAATAAAGTAATGATTGGACTCTGGGAATGCTTTGATCTTATCAAAATGACAGAAGGACTTTCTAATAGGTCCATTAGACCGGGAATGCAATCAGTTCACTTGTAAATGGACTCTTTTAAGTCAATGGTTGGGAAGGGAGAGAAAAAAAAAAGCTGATTTGCTTTTACTGAACCTACGACAGTGACAGGATATTCCTGGTCACTATCCCTTCTTGGTACTTGTTTCAGTGAGGTTGTTGCATTTTGTATTTCCCTTGGCACAGGTACACACCTGTTTAATAGCAACAATCAAATCTGGAGTAATTAGGGATGAAGTTAACAAGCATATAAAACAAGTTTACTTTCCTGGTATTCTCAATTCTAAGCTTCATATTGTTCATAAAATCCATCAGCATAAGTTTTGCCTGGTGGTTCCCTTTTATATATGACATACATATAGGGGACAGAGGTATTAGCCTGTCTGGCATGTACTTTGGACTTATGGACTGTGGTGAACGTGGTGAACGTTCTGACCAAGCGGTATACATCAAATGAGTGGAATATTAAAACATCTAAAATAAACAGAAGCTCAAAATGTTCCAGATATAAACATTTATCTTAAAAATGAACACATGCTGGCTTATACATACCGGTATAAATAAAATTATAAAAAGAAACATTTATAAACAAAATATGGAAAGGTGTCTGTTTCATGGTATTCTTTTTCAATATTCTGCTGATGATTCTATGACAAAAAAAATGAAAGCAGTGTCTTGGACAGAATGATGAAGGTTTTGAATTGTTAAAGGGGAGAGAGAAGCTTAGATTCCATCACAGGATGTTTGCAGCAACATGTCTTTAGCACATATTAATGGTTCGGTGTATACATAGGCGTAAAATTAATCATGTATGTCTATTTCAATGTTGTTAGATGAAATTTGTTTATAAGGCAGTGATGAGTGGGGTATTAACTGCTGCACACTGACTGTTCTCACTTGTAATTTGTTTGTGCTGATTTCATGTGCAACCATTTAAGTATTTAAGGTCATTTAAGATGTAGAATTTTTTAAATCTTTATTGGGGCCATTTGTGATGCCTGCAGTGTGTTTTTTTTCTCTATTTTCTAGGACCGCTGGTTGAACAAGTGGGTAGCGACTTCAGATAAAAAGCTTCAGAAGTTACAACCTGGACAGAAATCCTAAGGAAAATGGAGGAACATGTGAATTCTGAAAAAGTTCAAAACCATATGCTTGAAGCCTTTAGCTGATTCCACTGCTAACTGTGTCAGTTTAGTGCAGCATCATTTTTTTGTGTAAAACCCCAGAAATGACAAAAACACAAATAATTTGAACAAATGCACAAATGACAGAGCCTCTCAATGACGGTGTTCCGGCTTTGTGGCTACTGTTCCAACCGTGCCCATGTCAGTGTCTCCTTGATGCCGTAAACCTTTAAGATACAATAAAAGCCCTTATGCCCACAACAGTGAATTAGCCCAAAAAGTCTCATACAATGAAAAGAGAACACAAGTGTCTTGTCAGCAACATATTGCAAAACCTGAGAAATATCACAAGCATCATGCAAAGGAACACTAGCGTGAGTCAATCCAGACAAATTTATCTGCATTATAATACAGCAATGACATTTATGTACCTATTGGGACTTCATTTAACAGCACATCAGAGATTTTATTTAATTTTTTTTTGCTTGAGATAGTTATATGTGGCGTGTAGGAGAAAACGCTCACTCCCTATTTTTCATAACTTGTTTCGACTCTCAGTCCTCTTTCCCAGCAGCCTCTTGGAGGTAAATCACCGATCAGGCGGCCTGATGTCAGTTTTATATGATTACCAGCTGTTGCAGGTCATTTAAGTCCAGCCCGTTTGGCCACCCGACAGAAAGACTGCACCAGCCCTCCTTGTCCCTGTGTTTTTATCAGACATTGTTTGGGCAGAGGGGACCACAGATTACGGACCTGGCCTTAATCTGAATTAATGTTCTTGCTCTATATATCTCTATATATGGATAAAGTGCCCACCCCATCCGAACCAGCAACTCCCAACGTCCCAACTAATGTGTCCCACTGCATAAACTGTTTTGCTTAGATGTCACAGCTGCATCACAGAGGTCATTAATCTCCCTCTGAAGAGGAAGCTTTTCTTTCCCTAGTGAACCACTCCCATCACAGTTTCTGGACACATGCCTGCATGTGGGGTAAATTTCTCTGTGAAATCCCATTTACCGGTAAATCAGTTGTGTGCATTTGATTGGTATCAGGCCTGGTAATGCAGTGACATGTGAGTGTTCATATCTGGTAGATTTCCCAGGCTGTTTCATTTAATCGAATATCTTTGAATGTGAGGTAAATGCCTTTGCAATTATCAGCCTTCACAGAGCCATGGTAAATGCTGCACCATAGTTTGCATTAACTTTTAACAGCAAGGTGCTTTTTTGACATCAAAGGAGGAGATTTTCGGTACAAAGATGGTCTCTGGAAACAGCTGCTGTGGGCATTTAATATTTAACTTGGTAGAGCAGAACCAGGAGATCAGGTTTTAGAAGTGAAGACAAGGACTAGCCCATTTATGCTTTCATTCTTATTTGAGGTAAGTTTTATCTCTGGGGTAATTTACATGAAGGGTAGGACTTTCTAGTATGTGTGTACATGTGTATAGCTATGTTTATGAATGGTTCTGTGTGTGTTAGAATTTAATTGTCAACACACCACAAGGAAATGTGTCCTCTGCATTTAACCCATATGTGACATAGCTGGGGGCAGCTAATTCAGTGCCCGGGGAGCAGTGCTTGGGGGCGGTACCTTGCTGGTCGTGGATTCGAACCTGCAATCTTTTAATTACAAGTGTGCATCCCTAACCATTAAGCCACCACAGCCACCGACGTGTGTGTGTGTGTGTGTGTGCGTGTGTATGGATGTGTATCGCTCTCTGCAGTTGTTCACATGTGTTTGTGTGCATATGAAAGCTTGTGCCTGTGGCCATGTGCGTGCGAGCGAGTTTCTCTGTTTCTGCGCACGCATGTGCGTGTGAGCGAGTTTCTCTGTTTGTGTGCACGCATGTGCGTGTGTGAGAGCACTGGGCCCAGCTCTGAAGCAACTACAGAGATCATAAGTCTAAGAGGAAAATTCGACCTTTTGTGCATAACTAAGCTAACTAGCAACATTTTCAGAGGCTCATTGCGATGCAGGGCCTTTGCTCGCGTGCCCACAGAGCAGCCCCAGGCAGAGATGACTATCTGCAGTGGCACATCAAGCAGGCCAGTAGATGAAAGTGGACGCTTTTAATGGCGCTAACTGAATAAGTAAGACTTTCTGGGTAGACCAGGCCTGGGGTGCTTCATAAACGAACCACATGTACTGTGATTAAACTAAAGCAAGCAGTGCAACAACGGGAGAGCTGCTCAGGCCAAAAGCTGCCGCACGCCAGCCTGCATCTGTTTGCTTTTTCGTAGAAACGAAGTTGTGCAGCTTAGCCAGTAACTTCTTTTTGATCCACATTAGACCGTCAGAGTGGTGAAAGTTGAGAAGCAGGTGCTGAGTATTTAAAGAATTAAAATTGTTGGATTTTTAACTGGAAAACAAGGCTGGAATTTGAGTTGGTTAAGATTTCATACTAGTACTATAGTATGGCCTTTTCATTAGGACACAAGGTGTTTTGCTGAAACAAATATGGGTGCCTTCCAAAACCTATTCATTCTGTTTAAGTCTTTTGATGCTTGTTTGTTTTGCTGTATTAAGAAATGTGTCACAGTATTGATAACTGCTGTAGTTAGAACATGTGCGTAGTTCAACAAGACTTAAAATGGTCAGTTCAAGTCACTTACTCTGATAGACTCAATACATGTTCATTTCTTTTTTTTTTGCAGATAATTATTATGTATGGCATGTTATTCAGAAACGTATCCACCTTCCAAACACGTACCCTAATCAGTGAAACAGGAAAGAGAGGAAATTCATGTAACATGGGAAGAACATGTAAACTCCATGCACATGGAGCAGGGTGGGGACCGAGACATGAGGTAACTACAACCCACTGAGCCACAGAATTTTATGGTGCAAATGACAAATGAAAACAAATGAAAACAAAAGGTCATTTTGAGGCATCATTGTTACTGCCTCATAAATATCATAACAAGACTTCATATGCTGCACTTTACATTTGTTTTTATTTTGAAACTGCAAAATAAGAGAATATGGGTGGATAAACAAATCATTTTAAATTAAATAAAAACGTATTTTGCTGATGTCAGTGGTTACCATTATTTTAATTCTTCAGTATCTCAATACCTGCCAAATATAAGATTCCCAAACAGGTAATTGTAGGATTTCCACAACTTCAGACTGGAAGTTGTGTGCATGTTTATTAATACTCATCACCTTAGTATGGTGTAGTAATATGGAGCCTTATCATATTGTCTGATGAAAGATACAACAGTTTTGTAATTGTGTAAAACGGCCAAGGCCCTGGACCTGCAAACTGTGTCCTTGCCAAGACCCTAGAACTTACCATGAAATGCACATTTTTTTCATTAAAGTGTGAAGTTTTTGGTAATTCCTTTTGTAATGTTTACCAATAACTCCCAGCTTCCGAGCTTGGTCAGGGTATACATTTATAAGACTCTATATTTATAAGTCTCTATAATTCGTGATATTCAAGAGAAGAAATTTATGGGTTTAAGTTCAGTCCAAGCCAGGTTAATATAAATTTGTGCTAACTCTTTTGAGCCCAGATCGTGTATGTCATATATGGGTTCTGTAAAAATTATTGTGTGGGCAGGATTCCCTGTTCCTGGTATTAAAATGACTACAGTCGTTTTCATCATTTTCTAGTGCAGATCCCAGGAAAATGAAGATGTTTTCATCAGTCTAATTATGAAGGCATGTTCTATCAGTGGAACCTTATGATATAATATGGTTGATACATTAACAAAGAGCTTATGCCATAGCATAATGAGTGATTGGTCTTATGGGCCTGCATATCTGTCTGTACTGATCCACCTCTGACAAGCACACTGACCACTCCCTCTCCAACACCTCTACTACCCACAGCCAACATGAAGCCCAAAGCCCAGCGATGTTGAGCTGGCGACTGAAAAGAAGCAAATGTCAAAATCCTGAAGCGATTCCACCTGGTCAGACTTGATTTATTTAGGTGTAATATTTTGTGCAGATAATACATAACAGTTCCCATTAGTGGCAGAAATCAAATACCTTTGTTCCTTGTATTTTAGTACTATTTTTGCTTTATTATATTATATTGGTGTTATACTTTAATCTTGATATTATTGCAGACATGGCCTGGTGTTCTGGAGTCAGAAATTCTATGGCTACAATTTTGTTCTCATCACATCAAAGAGCAGGTCATTGGTCATTTTATGACTGCTTGATATTTTTGCCTATCCCCGTTTAATCGATTTTTTTTTATTTAGGACTTTTCAAAGAAGAATTAATTGCCTAAAACAATTTTCTCCAGTTGTATAGTTTTATACTCAGTCATCTTCCTTCTGCAAAAGATTTTATTTGATTTGTTAGAAGTATTTCACCTCATTCATCTCCCTGCAGTAAATGCACAGAGGAGCAAATGGCAAACTCTTCACCAAGTGTGCTAGAATTCTGCCAATAAAACATCTAAAAGCTTGCACAATTTTATCACCTCATCATGCCTCTAGACTGCTTGAACCACTTGATGTTTCAAAAATGTAATAACTTTCTTATATTTTCTTGACAAGCACTATTCGCTTTTGTCTCAGAATGAGCTCTGAAACACAGCGCTGTTGTGTCAGGGCACCAGCTGACAGACTGGTTAAGTAACTGCATTGCAAAACTGTCGTATCCCAGAGATTAACAGTTAACCCAAACTGCTTGGTAATTGTGCCGTTAAGTAATGCAAAATAAAACCTTCTGTAATGCCTTAAATTTATGATATAATGCTGCATTATTCATTCTGTTATTTCCTCAGTTTACATTAAAAGTTGTGTTGGCACCCATTAATGAAAACGTTCACAGACCACTAATGATATTGCCCACTATTACAATTAATCAATTTAACAATTATCTATTACTCTCATTTTTTCTGGGCAAGATTGCTGATAGTTCCTTACTGAACCATGGCAAAGGAATTGGCATTTTCTGAACAATGGGAAAGCAAGAAAGATAGACCAGGCAAGTTTGTCCAAAAAGGTGTATAAAAGAGGGCAATAGTATAGGACCCCACATCCAGGCAGTGCGTCAAGCTGCAAACCAATGGAGAGGTGAGCAGGCCCAAATGGTCCACACACTGTGACCAGCTTGTATGAAAAGCCCCTGGATGAGGACTGAGCCGCTGTGTGCCAGTGTTCCACATCAGGCCCACAGATGTGCAAAGGGAAGCAGGCCTCTCTTTTTCTTAGAGGTCACTGAACAGGACAAAAGGTTAGCCCATATAAGGAGAGCCCCTATATGTAGAACATAGCAGGTTATTTGAAAGAGGGAGTTTTACATGCCAACAACAGTCAATTTATATATGGAGCATAGATATCTGTAACTCATAAATTTGGTGTGCATTGCACTTTCACATCACTTTCTGAGTTGTACATTAGCATATCGAAGGTTTTTCTTTTGTTTTTTACTAATGCTGCCACCAAATTATTTCTAAACAGCTTTAGGGAAACCATGTTGGGAAGTACAGACACTCCCCGGGTTACAATGGGGTTACGCTCCGATAAATCCATTGTTGCGGATTTATCATTAGGCGAAAATATTGGCAAAAATGCATTTCAATACAGTTCACCTGACCTAACAAACATCATAGCCTAGCGTAGCCTACCTTAAACATGCTTAGAACACTTACATTAACACCTACAGTTGGGCAAAATCATTAACACAAAGCCTATTTCATAATAAAGTGTTGAATATCTCATCGTAAAGTCAAAATATTGTAGCATGGACCACTGTAACCCAGGGAGCGTCTGTACACTAAGCAAAAACAATTATGCTGAATTGGACTTAGAAAGGCTGGAATCTCAGGTTAGCTGAAGAGACTTAGTTTGCAAAAAGTATAAACTAATATCTTAGCTTAACTTAGCTCTGTAGAGCTTCTTTCTTTTCCACATAATCAGAGCTAGTTAGTTTTTTTCTCCATTTCTTTATGTTTTTTTATCGCTTTAAGTGCATAGTAAATTACAACCACATCCAAATCTGAAAGGTTGTGGAGGAAGAGAAATACTGTCCAAGATATATCAGCTTTTGTTAGAAACGTCTGCTGTTGGTAAAGGATAGCTATCAAACTTTATTGAAAAGTTTGATAGTAACTTCAGAACTGAAAAGGTAGCTTTGGAAGAAATCAGATATAGTATTTAGCGCACCTGTTAAATATAAAAATGGAAAATTACTTGCAAGGGAGATAATCCCTGATAGACTGACTCAGTGAGAGCCATCACCCCATTTAAGCCTGCAGAGGGGACGGAGTAACTTTCCTAGCAATTCTGAGATGATATAGGGCAAAGAGATTGTTTCCCTTGTATCCAATTCAAAGTATAAATCATTGACCCTTTTCATGTAGGGCAAAAGAAGGATATCTTTTTGAAATATTACATTTTTGGGACACATAATTTGTATGTATTGGTTTGAAGACAAATTGCAAATGCTCATTTTAAACAGCTGGAATTTTACTTCTTACATTTATAATGTGCATTATACTGAAGAGTGCTTTCTTGTCATCTGATGGTTTTGTTTCTCATCTGATTTTTAATTATAAATTGTAATTTTATTATTCCTGTGTATATACTGTTTATTAGGTAGGAGCATTGCATTGATGTAGAATTTTTTTTCTTCTATGAGTACCAGACCCCAGCTCTCCTGTTGCACCAAAACTATTGTATTTAACACACAGGGCCACGGGGCCCCCATCTTTGGTCCCATAATTATAATTGTTGTGTCTTCATAGCCATTTGAGAAATCTGCTTCAAAAATGGAGGGATCACGGGGATTGTTAGTGAGCAGGGATACATTCAGGTGATATGCAAAGACATCATTTCAAGTGAGAGAATATTTTTTATAGAGTAATGATAAAAGAAGGAGAAGCAGAGAAGTCATAACCGTAACAGCTCTCTTAAAATTACTTAAAATAGCTAACCAAAAATCAATGTGAAGTTTGATGAGTTCTGAGTTTGAACCTGTGCCTGAAATAGGATCCAAAAATGATGCTAACATCCTTCTCACACCATCTGTTTCAGACATGAATATGTTGATAATAACCAGGCATAACCTTCCTATGTTTCAAAGTTGTCTGAAGATTTCTTAAGGAAATCCTAATTAATAACATGGAAAATAACAATGCAGACACTGCTGAGAAATGTTCATATCTTACTAATACACTGTTACTCTGAGTATTGTAAGCAGGCCAGGAAGGTTTATTCCATCATCTCTAGCATAACATAGAGTTTTTTTTCATACGTTCCATGATGACCTAACCATTTCAAATCTTCTTTTGTTTTGTCTTTTGATAAGGTCTAAGAGAAATTTTCCTTCTGATCCCCTTTTAAATATTTATAGTTGCATATTTTAGCAATAGGGCAATTGATTCCTATACCCAAACCTTTCAAAGTTAAGCCTTAAAACCGTTCTGTGACTCAGAAATGCAGAATATCAAGTACAGATGCTCAGCTTACAACGAGGTTACGTTCCGATGAACTCATCGTTAGATGAAAATTTTGTAAGTCGAATATTAAATGCATATGAAATTTCACACAGATAAAAAACTATATGATACTTTGTTGAACACTGTCTAATACTGTCAGGTGTTCTAACGTCATCCTACCTACCTACATCGTTTGTTATTTTGTGGAAAAGATGGATCTGTTGGCCAGATTTATTAAGAAATACAAACATGTCGCGGGTTGTATAAATAAAATATTAATAAAAGGCTGTGTCCCGTTTTGATTGTGATCAAGCCCCCCAGTAACTAACAACTTAAAGCGACTTGTTTATGCTCCGTTGTTTCAGCGTGGCACTGTAGTTTCGTATGAAATTATGTGTTAAGTTTCACTTATGTACTTTTTGCGTCTCCCATACTTGTTTTGCATAAAGGTCACAGTTCCTGTTCTGTGTTGTGAAAGCGAAACACGAAAGTTGCCAGGAGCTACAAAAGTTCCCGGTTCAGGCAGCCCAGCAACTCGGAACCAGGGAACAGGTTCCAGTGCTGTGGTTTGGAAGCATGTAGATTAAGGATAGGAACCAAATCAGCCCCGAAACACACAGTACTCCCACAATATTGGTAGGGTCCATATTGTCTGTAATCGGGGTGAAGCCAAATACGGTATTTGGCAAAGCACAAATAGTGGGTTTTTATAAATATTTATTTCTTACAAATATTTTTAAATTGTTTTCGGGAAGTTTCACAAAAAAAAAACATGTAAAATAGCTGGCGTTCCTCATAACTCTGAGCATGGTGGGTACATAGCTTGATAACTTACAGAGTTGGGTAATTCAGGTCCAGAGAGTAAAAGTCCAGACCAGGATTTTGCTTCAACTAACCACTGGAAGACTCTGTGACTGTGACTCTTTATGTTCAACTGGTTGGTTGAAACAAAATCTTAGTCTGGACTTTTACTCTCTGGACATGAATTACCCAACTCTGATAACTTGTATTGCACCAGATCTCTCAGTCAGGGGTTTCTTATGTTCTTAATTTATGTTTATTTCTTGCCATACAATACTTCAGAGAGAACACTTTTTATTTGTAATGAATTTTTGTTTTTTTTTTATTCTGTGTTTTCAGGGTCCTGCTGGTGGCAGGGTTCACAGTGTTCACATAGGCATTTATCAGCAGAGGTGGACAGTTCAGATCCAGAAGGTCAAAATCCAGACCAAGATTTGTTTCAATGAACCAGTTGGGTATGTAGAGTCACATTTACAGAGTATATACAGGTTGGTTGAAACAAAATCTTGGTTTGGATTTGTAGTTTGTGAACCTGAAATGAACACCTCTGTTTCTTAGTTTAGAGTTTAGTTTATTGTTTTGAGTGTGGATTAGAAATGTTATGTTTAAAATAATTTTCTTTTGAATGATGTTTATGGCTAAAAATGTTAATTATAATAATTATGAATACTTAAATGTGGTATCTCTTTATGGTTCTCATAAACCCAGCAATAGTTTGTTGAAAAACACTTATATTAACACTTTAATATCCTAAAATCAGAAGTGTGAAAAAACTGGATTGTTACACCTATTTCCACTTTTATTTTAATACAAATACAAATTATTTTGCTGGCTCATCAATTACAAATACAAATACAAATACTGGGCTCTCTATACATCCCTAGTCCATGCCCAAATCCTTTTGCACACCTGAGGACAGAGGAGCATATAAAGCCTGGAATAATTTCTAAGTCGTGCCCCCTGCATTTGTAAAGATTACATTCCCAATTTTTGCACTGAATGATTGAATCCCATGATCACCAAATAATGGTACAATTAGATAAGACAGGGTGTCCAGCAGTAAATGGATCTTGTAACAAGGGAAATTGAACTGTTTTAATCTGCCCATCCAATAGCCAAAAATGTGAGAATATGCAACAGGAAGTAACGTGTGTCTAGGCTACTTTTCAGTAACCGAGAAAGCTGTGGGTCATATCACCTGCTCTGGAGTTCTTGATTATTTTGATAACCTGATTATACACATAGCTACTTTGGAAGAGAGAGGTTAATGAAGTGTCAATTTGTATATGAACACAGCATTTCTACAGACTGCCTTGGCTACATATCCCTGATTTAAAAAGAAAAACTAAAAGCTTCCAGTTTATTTTTGAATTTTGCTATTACTGTGTTTCCTTGGTTGAATACTTACATGACGCACTAAGACCACAGGTCCCAAAAAGGAAGGAGAATGTTTTCAACTGTTCACCTGGAATCACTTATTTCCATAAACAAGGGCTTTTCTGACAGCATGGGTCAGGAGACCGCATCTGTCTCTTGGTTCCACATCATCTATAACGATTTCGTGACTTTTTAAAGCAGCTCTTAGGATTCACCATGTCCTGTTTCAGCTTCATGCCACGTTGTGTGTTCCGTTTTTCTTTAGGTGCTGGGATGAGGTCTGTTTCTTTGTTATGCTTCTTTGTTACTTTCCATGGCAACTTAGGACTGATTTCCAAGACTGTAATCAACACAAGGTCAGATGCTTCCTTTATGTGAAGCATGGATGGTGCTTTTTTCAAAGGTCTTAACAGAAACAGTCAAAACTTCAGACATCAGCATTTGTCTTTTTCCCCACATGGCCAGAAGAGCACAGGCACATTGAGGAATTTGTTTGATCAATGTTTTAACACCCATGTATGTCACAGCCAGTTAATAAAGGTCATAATTGCTTCTTGTTTTTGACAGATGTTCACAGCACACAATGACGTCCAGTAATATTTAATGTGATGTAAGGGTGGCCAGTATTATCCAGAAAGGGCTGTTGTGTGTGCAGGTTTTTCATGCAACTCTCTAATTAGACTACTAATTAGAGGAATGATTGGCTGAAGAGTCTTCACACCTCAGTTTGAACAGTTGACGTAAACGTCACCCCAAATACCTGCATGTATACTAGCCTTTAACGTGAGCGTTATTCTCCCTCAACTAGTGATATTCTGCTACATTGGGCATCAGCTGTCATTTGATGTTTTCAGGAATATCTCTGCCCTTTCCTTGGAGAGAAATCAACTATTTATCTTAAATATTCTATTTTTTTCTATTGAAATCTTCCTCTTTGTCTTGCACCTTCTATTTTACTACTATGTTAATTTAGCATAGGCTTTTGTCCAAAGCAAGATACAAGTGAGGATAAAAGAGCAGGGTCAGAGAGTGCGCCTCAAGACGTTGAGGTTGAGGGCTCATAGAAGAAACATCTCCATCAGCCATGGAATTTCAACTGGTGACCTTCCAATTACAACCACAAAGTCTTAACCTACACAGCCACACACAGTACACATTACCATAATATTGTATAGTTTCTTGCATATATGTAAAACAAAAAGACACACATACAGTATATATTATTTTCCCATAGTCTTTTAATTCATTGTTCAGCATTACTAGGTACCTTCCACTGTTTTTACTTATCTGTAAATTTGAAATTAAAATTTTTAAATTTATTTTGTACTGTATCCATCTGTTTTTAATTATACGTCAGCCGTTAACACAGCCTCATTTATTTCATGTGGATTTATGTATAGTGGTACAGAAATACTTTTATTTTTTTTTTTGTTTTTGACCTATTATGCTTAAAATGTATGGCAGACACTTACATTTTATGATCCATTTATGCTCTTGCAAGATTTTACATGCTTGAGTGCAGTAGCTAGCTGTTATTTCTCGAGTTTGTAGTAGCATTAGGAGTCAGAGAGATCATTCTGAGGAATGAGGAGGTCTATGGAGGTGTATGCAGGCAGACCACCTAGGAACAGCCACAGACCATATGCGTGGATTAGAAACACATGGTAGATAGAGTTTTGCAATGCCCTGATGGCAGCAGGCTATGCAGGCCTCTGGTCAGTAGTAGGGGCCCGTTGTTGGCCAATTGCTAATTACCTTTATCGCTTGGGGGCCATCAACTTTGCACAGGATTTTTAAGCATTCACATGCTTCTTGCCGTGCCATTCCTAAGACCCCGGCTCACCATAAGAGTACTAGAGGCAGCCAGCTGACCTGCAGTTGCCAGGACTTTACGACTTCATTCCTACAGATGCTCTTTTATCCAGGAGTGAACGATCTAAAGGTGGCATTTACATTTTACCCTTCAAGACCTGAGGATGATCTTAAACCATGAATACTGCAAAACCTTCCCTGTTTTCTGAGATGTCCAGTTCATTGCACTTTTGCATGCTTTTATGAGGGTTTAAAGAGTATGTTACAGCAGTCACATAATTGTGAACTTTGCTGCGTATGTTATCTATTAGTTTGGCTTAACGGATTAGCTTATTTGCAATGTTGCTGTCTGTTTCTTAAGCTGAAAGACAAATTGTTATTTTTTCTGCAGGACACCTCTAATTATATGTGGCCAGTTGCTAAGTAGTGAACTGAGTCCTGATAAATGACCCTGAGATGATTATACTCATGGCAATTGATTTATCTACATAATGAGTTCAGCACACACTCTAAGGCAATATATGACCCAAATGTAGAGTGCAGAAATTAACTTTAAATGGCCATATCCAAACTGTCTTGGGGCTCTTAAGGTAAACGTGTGATACTCCAGGCAGCTTAATGGGAAGTAATGGGTAGCTAAGAGGTGTGACTCTTACCATGCAACACGGCCTTCTGTAAGTACTTATGTCAAAGCTCAATCATAAACACATGGTGAACAAGCTGATAAGGTGGAACAGCCTCTTCTCCGGGGGAAAGCTCAGGCCTGCTACACTGTATAACTTAGATATGATTTTAATATACGATTCTATTCGTCTAGAAGATTTTATCCAAACTAGCTTAGATATCTTTTACACTTTTCTCCATTTATATATCTGGGTATTTTTCTGAAGCACTTCAGGTTACCACGACAAAGCTTAAATCAGCAGGACCCACCCTGGGGCTAATACCAGAAAACATTTCTAAGATGTCCAGGTCTTCATTCCTTAAGCTACATACCCTATATTAGGGGTCAAAGGAAAACACTTCCTACCCTGTGATCCAAAGTTATTCTTATTTTTGAGAATTTATCGCTGTACTATTTATAGACCAGACACAGGTCACTCATCGCAGTTCTGTAATGTGAGCTACGCAGATCATTGTAGGTACTGCTGGAATCTGTGGATATAAAAATAAAACCACAGAGTGACGTCCATTATTGGCATAACATTCACCTGTTCTTATCTGCTTTGACTTACCCACTCTGCTTTTGCACATACATGTTGAGTAACCTCTGTGAAAACCTTGCCTTGACCACTTTCACCCCCCCTTGCTTCACTTTGACTTACCAAAACTCTTAAAACACATTTTGACGGACCCCACTCTTGTTCACTTCTCCTGGCCTCTTTTCTGCCAGCCCAAACTACATGTGCTCTGTCATCTGCTTTCATTTAGGCACTGTCTTCTTGCTCCTTTGCTTACCCACCCAAGCCCCACTCAAAAGCATTGACTTTGATGCTCAACCAATGTTGTTAAAGGCTTTTCCATCATAGGTGCTAGGGTAAGTGCCGCTACTGTCTGTGCTGATTCAGGTTTCAGTCTCGCTGTTCTCCTTCCCTCCATACGTTGATCTGTGTCCTGACATTGTCCCTATGTGTTTATGCCTGCTTGCCTATCTTAGGGCCTCTTGTCCAGGGTGTAGCCTTGCATTCTGCTCTAAGTAATTCTGGGAGGCCTGTGAAGTTTGGATAATGGATGGATACACCTCACCATCCAGGAACATACCAATCTTTGACACAGAATTCTTCCGGGAACGAGAAAGAACGCTTTGTTTTCTTTTCTAATTCTTTGTCTGTAAACAGTATTTTAAAAATCTCCTTACAGGTGAATGTATTCACTAGCCCTCTACGCATTACACCCTTCAGCATCAATGTCTGACTTAATATTTATCATAATGCAGTCATAGACAGTTAATAAAAATAACTCTTTGTCTGTCATATACTGAGTGAATTTATGTTCTAAAGGAATTTGGGTTTGTATAATTTTGCCATTTTTATAATATATAAATTGAAATAAGTATTCAGTTGAAGAATGCCCATTTGATACATAAATTGCTTTAGGATAAGACATTTTACAGCTGATGTTTCTTGCTCACAATATTTCCTTTTAGGAAAATGTTTTTTTTAAGAGACGTTTGAAAACACAGACCACACAGCAGGACTGTCTTCTTCACTGGCCACCCTTGGTTTCAGCATATTCATATTCACCATACACTGAAAAAGTCGGGCTTACAACGGCAGGAAGGTGAAAGTGAGACTGACTATCTGTCAGATCGGCTTTGGCTCAGCGTAACAGCACCCACTGACCAAGGTGAAAAACCATTTCTCTGAAGTTCTGAGTTTTTCTTTCTTCACCGCCTTTGCTGTCTCCCCATTCTCAGCTGTGCTCTCCTGGCTCTATGGAGAACATTTTTGTGTTGAATAGCAGGGCATCTATTTTCACTTATCTTAATCTAGGATGCCTAACTGGTGAGCCCATGGACCCCACTGCTACCATGGTGGGTACACTCCCAAATCATACCCAAAACAAGCTAGAGCTAATACTTTTTAAGACAAGTTTAACACCAAGGAGTTGAGTGAGTGGGAGGAAGAATAACCTCACAGGTCAATATGTACTTGTAATGGTACATGGCTGACATGACAATTCACACGGTGATTTAAAATGTAAATTTACATTAATCTTGAATGATGTTGAAACCATGCCTCTGGGTGACAAAGCTTTGCAGACCTTTTAAACATGAAGACCTACATGATCTCATTTAAGCCCTGAATCACAAAAGCTATCTATCGCTGTGTTGTCAAATATATATATGGTTACTCTAAAGCTAGGCTGATTCAGTATAATTGCATTCCAGTCCCTCTATGCTTGACAAGGTCCATGCTTCAAGAAACCCATGGCAATCAATTTTGGGAAAATAACTGGTTTCATGGCAACCATGAGAACAGGAATCTGAGGAAACATCTAAAACAGGGATTATTGCATTAAAAACTGTCGAATGGGAAAACTCCACAGACCTTCAGTGTTTCCCTTATATGGAAAAATAGAAATTTGATGTGAATGGTCAAACTCTGGAAACATCACTTTTCAACATTAAAAAACATAATATGATTTTTTTTATTTTAAGTTTTTATTAAAATGAAAGTCAATGTTGTAACTGACTGTTAATCTGATAACAGGGTAAAGTAAAAAGCTTTCAATCTATTCACTAAAGCTAGTCGAAACACCCTGAACCTAAATTTAAGGGCACCGTCATCTTAGCTAGGATTCCTAAGTAGATCAGACCTGTTGTGATATATATTTTGCCTCCTTACAAAGTTTTATCTATGCTGATTTCCCCTTGTTTTTCATTTTGCTTTTATAGCATTTTTTTGGACCAAATTGTATTTGCATTTGTTGATGCTAATTGCATAACTGCAGAAGGACAAGCCCAAATCAGTTCCAGGTCCTGGCCTAAACCACGTTTACAAGAAGAATTTACTCAGGGAAGTGTTAGGCAACAGATGCCAGATTGCACAAGAATCCACATAAACGTTTATAAAGATGCAGCATTCACATCTCGTTGTATCCCTTTATTTGACATTTGGCAATGGATTCTGCTATTATATTAGTATGCAGGTTGACAAAAGAAAATATATTGTTAAGAAACGTGCTGAAGATAAGCTGAAATACCAGGCTTCTTAACTTATGAAAAACCATGTTAATCATACCATTAGTGAGTATATGATCTTTCACCCAGACACGAAAGCCTCACCATTTAACACAGTATAATTACAACACTACCTATTTATTGTCTTATGGATGATTCTACACATTAACTTCCACTTAGGGAAATAAACAGAGGGAACTGCTAGAGAAATGTCCAGAGTCTGCACTGTGTAGACAATTCGCATGATGCTGACAGACCATTATTCGGCACCTCCCACTGCCTGTCATCCCTGCTCCCCATGTGCTATGGTGCCTCCCAGAGTACCCAGTGTTTGCCCTCTCTGTTTGTCAGACCAGGCCCTTTTGCTCTGGAATATTCTTTCATTTCTCTCTGAAGCCTCCCTTTTGAGCCACGTGATAATTGTTTAACTCAGAAAGCTGGAGAAGAGGTGACAGGGGAACGGTTTGAAAGGAACAGGAAGCTGATGTACGGGTGGATGCCAGCGACCCCAGGACTCGCTTGGCTCTGATTTTCTTATAAGCTCCTGAACTAATACGAGCCTGATGTAACTGATGGCAACTCGCCACCAACATAACCACTTCCTATATCTTAAAATGCATTTACTTTACTGTGTGTTTGAAAACATGAGTTTGTATGTAATCCAGTGTGTGTGGAGGATGGCCATCCATGTAGCCAAGAGTGTTATTTTACATATGTGCAGGAGTGTTTGTGGTGAGGGTGTGAATGTGTGTATTTAGGCCTTGTGTGTATCTGAATGTGTCAATGTGCATGTGATTATTTAGTGTCTGGTGTGGAGAGTATTCTTTGCGTCTTCTGATAGACATATAATAATTATTTGGTATTTATAACCAATGCCAATGAGGACTATGAGTGGGGCGTCAGGGAGCAGATTTGGGTATGGACTGGACGTGGACATGTCCCTACCGATATTGTGGGAGTACCATGTGTGTTTGGGGGGGCTTGAGAAGATTGGGGCTGATTTGACCCCTCCTAGAGTTGAAAGCAAACATATTCTCTTGTCTTTGGGGGAATTTGTTCTAAAAATTTTATGAACATTTTTAGATTGAAAATTCTTTTTATCTGAATCAAAGTAAGATGCCTGCTTACATAATATTTGAAGTGAGCTAATGTTGCATATTGTCTTTATGGTCAAATCAAAGCGTTATTCCATAAATGTTGCTTTGTCGACACACAGGAGCATCTGCAAAACTGCTGCACAGTTCAGCATCTCAGTGAAACGTACTGCGCCTTGTGTGAAACCCTCCTGCTGCTTGTCACTGGAGTGTGATGAAAGCCCCAGAAATCACCCCCCCCCACCACCACCACTTCTGAATGGGCACCTGGCACATAGTTAGTATTTAAAAAATTATTTCTCGGGAAGCAAATCCTGAAGGAATCAAATACATATGCAGATATGTCAGGACAATAGAGTCCAGGGTTCTGTTCTACATTGATGTATACGGCCCCCTTATTAACTAGCACAATTGAAATACTCTGTGGTCAGTGTGTCCTTGGTTTGCAGGACAGTTAGAACAATGTAAACTCACTGGCAGAGGTGGATCATTTTTGTCCAGTTAGTAAAAGTAAAAAAAAACAAACAGTTGAGTATAAAGAGTCACAGTCACAGAGAACTCAACTGCGGGGTTGAAATAATGTCTTGGTCTGGATTTTTACTTTCTGGACCTGAATTATCCACCTCTGCTCAATGGACAAAGTGAACAAACAAGACAGATTCAAACAAGTGAAAAAGTTACAGTCAATTACATCTGTAAGAGCATGCCAATGTCCCAGCAATGATGAATTACATGCATGTGGAGGGTCACACGGCCCTGGCTAAAGACCAGGCATGGCTGCAGAAACCCTACACTACCCACATGCATGCACTACAGCTGAGGACAGTGTTAATGTAAGTTTTTAAATAGCCATTAGATGGCGGTAAAATACCTTTGCAGTCTATAATTACCTCTAAGAGACCCATAGACTTACTCAATAGACAGTGTGAGTGGGAAAGAGCTACATGTTTTTCATAAGCGGTACATCTTTATTTGTCCCATTGAAATAGAAATTCTATTAAAAAAAATAAATTCGTGTTTTGCTGTTGACATTTTCTGTAGCATTATCTGTCACTTTTACTCAGGCAAGAGTGAAACGCAGGAGTGATTTAAAAAAACTGAACATGTTAATAGACAAAGACAATCAGGAATACATTCATATCTATTTCAGAAAAATATTGCTGACTGCACATATTTTATTCTCTAACTTCCAATATAAACTGGAACAGAAACGTTACCTGATGACATTGTAAGGCAGGTTTAATATAGACCATTTTTTATTGAATAATCAGGGGTGTTGGAAGGGCATGGGTACCCTGGCAGATTTAGGGGGCCTAGCACCTGACAGGGGCCCTTGAGTATGTAAAAGTATACATAAAATCGGGTGGGGGTCCCACAGTAACATTTCGTTAGCACAGAATTTCTAGGTATGCCCCTGTATACATTGTATGCAAAAACTGCTGAATCATTTGTTTAAGTGAATAAATAATCATTTTGATATATTTCCCTTTGAAATTGGCGTAAAACTTTGGAATTTGAACACCTTAAAAATGATCATTTTTTGAGATCAGTGGCTTTTTTTGTAAAATACATTCAAGGCTTCTCCATCATCCTTAGGAATTTACTCTAGCAATATTCCTTTTAATACCTGAAAAGGGGTAGATTCAAACTTAAAAAAAACCTTCAGGTATTTCAGCACAGTCCCACATAATTAAATGAATGCATAATTATAAAATATATTTGCAGAAATTAAATGCAAGTTCATGCATCATCCATGCATCATTAGATCATAAATGACAATTTGATTGCATTTATCAGCACATTTCATTAAGTTACTGTGGTTCATGAATAAGAAAACTCACATGTCTTAATATACCCTCAGAAAACACTACATATTCTCTGAGATTGGGAAATTCAGCTCAGTAATTCCACTTGTCAGCCAGATCTCTGGGACGTGGCTGTGTCCTGTGGAACCATCAAACCATACTTTGGTCTTCCAAATGTTGTAGGTCCTTTCAAGACATTTCAACCTACTTTATGAAAACTTTCTGCAGAAAATCGTTTTCTTTATTTGTTTTAATGGATGTTCAGTTAAACATCTAAAAACAATAGTCAAAATATATACATTTGAAAACGTACATGAAGATAACAAACAGAATAAGAGAAAGAAAACTGTTAATTGAAACAGAATGCAGAAATAGGGCTTGCCAGTGTGGGCAAGGGCCCCATTTGGCTTGGAGTTCAAAGCCCCCTGCTGGCCTGGGTGTTCATTGCACACCTGCAGGCAGTTAAGGCCCCAGTGTCATCAGTCAGGGTGCAAGCCCGGCCTTGCTCTTCCAGTAAGGAGAGAGAGCCCTGAAGGGCTCTGCCTTATCCCTTCTCTCCAGATTCATCCAACAGTCAGGCTAACTACACCCTTTGGAACGAGGCCATATTGGAAATGAGATCAAAAACTGAACAGCACTTGTCTGAGAACCAGGATCATTAGTTATCTATTAAAAGGACATTAAAAACATGTATGTATCAATAAGTTGTACAGAATTTTACGCACCTTAATATTTTTACAAAAGCTATATTAGCCTAATATTAATCAGCTTAATCACACATTCATCTGCATTTGGAGTTTGAACGGCGGCTGTTTCCTGACCCAATGTCCAGCATGACAAAGCAGAATCCACAATTGCATATTTTTCTGCACATGTGACTTTTTCACCCTGCTCCGAAAACACCCTGGAAACAGACTTACACCAGTAACAGACAAACAGTTATGCCACTTTGCATTAAATCAGGGATGCGACTATAACAACGTCAGGGCCATAGATTCAAGGCTCCTAATCCTCTTTCTTCCTCTTAACTTCACTTGGGCCGCAGCCCGTAAATCTGCAACTGGCTTTCTTTACCCGCTGCTCGTAGCCAAATCAAAACGCGACGTTACCCACATCTTATGACAGTTACGCTGATGTTGCATTTCTCCAAAGCAGCATCCCCACTATCCAATGGGGTTTCAAGAGCCAACAACACCTGCAATCGCAATTGCCCATTAACTTTAATAACTGGTTTGCCCCTCTGTAACTGATGCTAATAATGCATAGTAATAATAAAACGTTTTTCTTTCAATGAATAATTATTAGTGTTCCAGTTAAGCTACTGTTTTATCTGAAAACACCTTGCAGATCACACATGTATGTGGGGGGGGGGGGGGTCCCGTTTGTGAAAACAACTGAAAGTGCCACACTTATGAGATATTGAGTGCCTGTTTGCGATCACACCGACAATCATGCAAAATTTACTGAGCCCCCCACCCCCATTTCACCAATCACTAATGATTGTAGCAACCCCCCCCCGGCACTGCACGGCACTGTTGCTCAATGCTACAGATTGTTGGTAGTTTCTATGTTGTTATTATGACGAAAACCAATAAGGAAATAGCTTCACTTTAGAATAACAAGGAGCAGGCAGTAAATATCCTCTGGGTGTGAGCAGCAATGTTTGGTGCTGAGCATGTGCTTATGGATCCAGATGGATGTTTGTCTGATGTGTGACACAGAACTTATAGTCAATGAGCTGGATTCAGTTAAACTCAATGCGGATGTAAAGGGAGATTAATCATAAATGTATAACCAATCAGATGTACAATCTATGCATTACCAGTAACTTAGAATATACAGCTTTGCTCTTCATGGTGAGTGAAGACTGCGATTATCATTTTTTTTCTGGACCGAGCATTTTGAACATGTCTGACATGACATGAGCCCCCTTCTGGTGCCAGTGGGTGATGACACGTATCCCTCGGAGCAGTGCAGTGGATGTGCCACTGTTGACCTTTCTGCTCAGATTGTCACAGGACATGCAAACTAACCCATTCCTACGTAAATAGTTTCTAAAGTCATTCCTGGGAACTGAATGAGGGGATTTGTCATGTTGAAGTGAATGAGTGCTGCACGATAACACCGCACCAATGGGCAAACAGGCATGGCGTAACTCTAATTTGTTGCTCCTCTGTGCACATCCTGGCAAGAACTGGTGGGAAATTTAGCTCAGTAATTCCACAGATCTCTGGGATGTGGGATGTGCCTGTGGAACCGTCAAACCATACTTTGGTCTTTCAAAAGTTGTAGGTCCTTTCAAGACATTTCAACCTACTTTACAAAAACTTTCAGGATAGTTGTTCAACTGCTCTATCCTAAAACCCAAATTAGTGCTATTTCTGAAGGTACTTCATGGGGAAAATGTTGTCCTAGGGTTGAAGTTAGGGTGACTTCAATGCAAAACATTGAAACAGGCCTGCAGGTTCTGCCTACAAATTGCTTCCAGTGCTCAATATGTATCTCCTCTTTGCAATACTGTAGTAAAATCCTGTATCAGTCATGGGAGATGCTGTATGCAGATTAAAAGCAACTCTACGTTTCTCTGCGTGCAGTCTGGCACAGGTGCATGGGGTACAAAACACTGCAATACCTAACCAACAGCATTGCAATAAGAGATGAGACAGTGCAAAACAAAATGCAACAAACAGACAAATAAATGAAAGAACAAAGAAACAAACAGACAAGCAAAAATAAATAATGATGCAATAAATATAACAAATAGGTGGTGCATCGGGGAAGGATGTGCCACCAAAGCATACTAATGCACATTACTATTATAATGTTACACATTTTTTTGCAGCATTATTATTGTTATTTCCACTCCTTATTTAAACTGCAAATTCGTGGAGACAAAAGCATCAGCTAAACGACTAAGAATATCCTATTAACTGCTTTTTGAATATCTTATAAATCAGCTTTTAAATTGTAAAACCAACAGACCCCGTGATCCTTCTAAATCTAAATCGAAGTCTAAATTTCCTCACCAAATATATGGTTAAAAGGTATGCATTTGGGATATTCCAGTTCTACCCTATTGTCATTGCAGCATTATCAACTTTTAATATCATTTGGCACTGCCAGAAATTTCTTGTAAGTTACAGTAATTAAAATAAGAAAATGACATTTAACAGATGATGAAAATATACCCTCAAGTTCCAATAAAGTCGATACAAACAAGTCTCAAATATCCACACTGCTGTGACACTCATTAATTACTGCAGCTTCAAACTTGTTACTGTCAAACTTTAATGTGGCTTTTGGTTCCTTCTTGAAATACAAGAATTAGCTATTTGTAACAGGTTTTTACTGAGGTGTCTTGTTCTGAGTCAAACATTATAACTCTAAATACCTTTGATCCACCTTCCAAACCACTTATCCTTCTGGGTCACAGGGGGCCCAGAGCCTATTCGGGAAGGTATGGGCACAAGGCAGAGAACAACCCGGGGGGGCAGCTCATCAGAGGGCGTACTCACCCACACCTATAAGCGATTTAGTAACTCCAATTAGCCTCAGCATGTCTTTGGACTGTGAGGGGTAAACTAGAGCTTCCCCCCACGACAACATGGGGAGAACATGCAAGCTCTACATAAATACTCTTCCAGGGGGAGACTTGAACCCTAGTCCTAAAGGTGTGCGACAACAGTGCTAACCACTGCACCACCATACCACCCCAAATGCTTTCCATTTCATTATAACTCTAGATAAATTTCTGTTCCTTTATAAATATGTTGAAAACTAACAATAAAATAAAAACTGTAGCAGTGCATCAAATATTAAAATTAGCATCACATTTGGAAGTGTATCTATCAGAGAGCATGACCGTTGATTTCTTCCATTTAATTAATTTTTCAGTAACATGGACTGGTTTCAAACACAGTGTTGCATTCCTGAATCAGAGGGCTGTAAAACCTCACAAACTTTTACCCTGGCTCACAGGATTAACCCTCCCTTTGATCACAAAGATAATCATCCGGTTTGGGGGTGGGGGTGGTCTGGGGGGTCAGCAGTGGCAGTAGTTTCTCTATAAGGCAGTTTGTGTTGGTTATTTGTTTGCATGAACTGAGAGACTCAACAGACAATTCAATGCTATACCACCTCACACTCTGTTTATAAAATGAGGCTTTCCCGCGAAGGGTTGTCAGGCATCAGGGTAGCTATTCAGTTACAGAGGCGTTCTCCGACACCTGAGCTAAAGTGCCTGTGACTCCCTGTCTGAAATAGCTGCAGCAGCAGGAACTCCCAGAAAAGGATATGGGCTGCTGGGCAGCCAGGGAAATCACCTTACCTGCTATGGCCATCAGCTGGTGGGGGGCAATGAGTGCCCCAGCCATCCAGTAAACAATTTGTTATAGAGTTGTCACTACAAAGACTAATTTGGATGGCCCGTCCCTAGGATAAAGAAAGAGCAGCTCACATGTGACATGGATTAAGCCCCCCCCCCGGCACAAGCACAGTCTGACAGTGATGTAACTGGTAACTGAAGGGTACATTACTTGGCCTGATAGTCTGTCTGGCTTGTATGTGTTTGCAGTCAGTGGACTGTTGCAAAGGAAACAGCACCAACTGTCCAGGCAGCCCTGTCATGTTGCCAACTCTGTGAAGCAGCTTCTCCTTTACAGAAGCTCCTTTTGTCAGCGGTTTTCCTGCACAAACTTCACAGCAAACTGCACAGCACTCAGATCGAAGGAGTTTTCCAGCATATCTCCACCATTTCTCTCTCACCTCTCTCAATTGATTGACCATTGTATTTTTAGGGTACTGCATTGCTTTTGATCTTTAGTTGGGTTCATGACTAACGCTTATGGATTTGTGCTGATTATTATGAATCATGCCTACCTCAGGTGCCACCAGCCCCCCACCGCGTCTGCTCAAAGTCCTGCCACACACAGCGCTGGGCAGCTCACACTAAACTAGTAAGTACCTGAAACCCTACCTATAGTTGGCTCTATAAACACCAACTTCTTTATCCATGTAGGTAGTCATTCAATCCTGGAAGGGAATTATTTGATAATAATCCATTTCTGATAAAAGACAGAATTAGCTAAATTAAATGCATGTATATGGCTATAATGTGCAAGTGTCTTTTTATATTTGCTATTCAATGCAATAAAATTGATTTCAAAAATATGTTCTGTAGTAACAGACATCACTATGTTGTATTCAAAGGTCATTTCACCAAAGCTGGCATCTGAACAGGGTATAATTTCATTCACTCTCAGACAGTAGACTGTAAACGCTGGGACTAATCCAGTCTATAATGCTTGAAGTATATATAGTTCTAAGTCATAAATATGGTATGATTTTTAAGAATATCCATTAGATTTTTAAATTGATGATGGATAAACATGAAAATAACACCGATATCATTCAATTACTGTTCTCTGCTGTCAAGAGGGCTGATTATTCATTAATTTGAAAACAAGGTCATAAACTCTCTTTAAATACCGTCCGGTGTGTCCACAGCTAATTCCAATCATAGTGATCTTCTCAAATGGCTTGTAACTCCAAAGGGAACAAATGGATGTCCTCCAAAACACCTGCGAAGCCCCCCCCTGCCCCCACCCCCAC
>JAODLD010000113.1:8730398-8749890 GCA_026781065.1 Mormyrops boulengeri
TTATGAATGTTCTATGAATGCATTATGAAGGTGCACTGAATGTTCTATGAATGCATAATGAATGCATTATGAAGGTGACCCTTTATTATTTGCTATTTATTTATGCACTATTATATAATTTGTGTACATATGTACATAAGAAATACAAGGCAAAAGGTAGCAGAGAATGACACCTAAATAACCAATAATGGATAAATACAGAGACTTTTTAAATTAGTTTTGAACAGAAAATTATGTGGTGTCTGTGTTGGATTAAAAGGCCAGTCATTTGTTATAGTGAAGTTAGTAGCCCATATTGTCTATGACTCATTCCGTTGTACATTATGCAGTGTGTTCTTTATTTTTTGCTAAAAATTGCACCGCAAGGGGGAAATAATTTTGTTCCATGCTTCATTTTATGTTACATAACATTCATTGGCTTTTTTATGAAGTAACATAATTGTAACCAACAACATTTTTTTTCTTTATCACGAGTTGTGTAATCGGGGGATACTTTTACCAATGAATACCTTATTATAAATTTGTACTGATACTGGGTGGAGGATTATTTTAATTAACTTTTTAGAAGTGTCAAACGTAAATATGATACCTGGCACTCTGATAGACATGTGGCTTTCATGTGATGAATGTGTTGGATCTGCAGAAAAGCAGCATTACATTATTTATTTATGGTGATGTTTTGGTTTATGAACCGTACACCAAATCATACAGAGAAGGCTGTTATGGATGTTGCAAAAGCAGCGTCTGTTTCTCTCTTATGCAGACAACACTAACTCATTCTAATGAGTTCCTGCAAATACATAGAATAACAAATGTGACTATGGGTGCAACAAAGGTGGCTTACCAGTTGCTCTTAAAAACAAGAGGGTAGTAACTGAAAGAGGAAAATCTGGTGAATTTGAGTTGATGGTTGGCATGGATAGTTTTCTACACTTGACTATGCTCAAGGGATCCGTGTGGTTTCAGGACAGAAACTCAAGGCTAACATGATTTTACAGCACTTGTAATATTTATTTGGTTATCCTGCAATGGTCATGTTAATCATTCTTGACCATTTCAGCGAGATACATTTTCCCTGTGGTATCACTTTGTACTTGAACAGCCCCACATCCTGTCTCCTTTCATTCCAACCCTACCTCTCGTCACCACCATCACCCTCGATCCCATGAACGTCAACACTTAGCCCACACAGGGCTTTTTTTACGACATGTTATTGTAGCCCTGGGGCTATTGATTTACAGCTACCATAAAAAGCCCCAGAGCAGCACAGCAGCCAACAAGCTTGGTCAAACCTAGCCAGGAGCGCACGCCTGGGGTCGTGAAGAGACACACTGACGAGCCCTGGGTCTTTGTTCACACCTCAAGAGGCCATCAGGAAGCAATTAGCTCTACTGACATGTCATCTGCCAAATCTACTTGATCTCCTGGTCTATCTTACAGCAGGGTTGTTTTTAAACACTTAGATGTGCTCTTCCTTGTGAAACTTATTGGTAAGACTGCCCTGGAGATTTAAGTATATGGATAATTAATCTGATAACCTCTTGGTATGAGTCATAATCTCGAAGGCTATCCCACATTTGAGTAAGGAGACATAGGGATAAGAGCAGACACAACACAAGAGAGTATACCAGTGTACTTACTGTAAATGTAAGGGCTGTAACAATACTGGTGTGGTCTCCACATTTGTGTCTGGAATTTGCTGAATCACCTCATCTGTGTCATTTTAGCAAGGAAGTTTAGCATGAATCACAGCCCTTACTTGATTCCATTCCACATACCCCATGTGCTTTTAATCAGGTATTAAATTGCCCTTTATTTATTGCTGAGAGGTGATTAAGAAAACATATGTAGAAAGTATATAATATACAATATAGCAATGATCGCAGATGCATACGCTGCGAACGTACAACATTAAAAATAAAAACTGCAAAGTTAGGGTTAATGGGGCAATTTATATATTATAGTTTAGTTACAGTGCCTCATGGTAGACTGGCGTCATTAAGAATGTTCAAGTCTATATCGTTATATTTAAGCCCCAACCATGATTTAAGCCTACAATGCAATGGCATCTCTGTATGACTCTAGTGCAGGAGTAAACACAATTCCTGTGTGCAGCGTCCCTGACACGAAAGGCTAGAAAGACAGGGGGGAGAACAACCACTGTGGCAGGGGAGTCTCTCTCACCTCCCAGTGCTGGTACCATGATGAATGCAACCATAGCACAAGGTCCTGCACTTTTACGCAAGCTCAAATTCCAAGGTTCGCAAAGGGGCTCACTCTCACCCACGCAAGCAAATACCAGACCAGTGGAGGCAGGCAAATGGCAAAATTCGGTATTGCATCATCGCAACGTTTCTTTCGGCCAAAAATACATTTAAGTTATATCACTGATGATGCGTCCCAGTGCGCCCAGAAGATGTATCTTGCACACATAGTCAAAATGTGGAGGCCCTCTTCTGGAAGACTATGGATTGAGAGACTGGATGGCTTTTTGTTTATTATGTTGACAGCTTTCAGCAGATCTTTCCTTGGTTTGTAATGAGGTTATAAAGACTAAATTAGTTATTAATTCTATGATCTTCTATGGTCAAGTTATTTTCTCCTTTACTGTTCTGTAAAATCTCATTTAGATGCTCTGGTGAAAATATCTTTTGGCCAGTACTACAATAAATTTAAATGACAAAACAATATATTTTTGGCCAAGAAAATTCCTTTGCAGGAACAAAGTCATTAATTGTGATATTTTCAGGAATGTATACTCAAATAAACATATACTATTTCTTAAATGTCACTGCGATGCATAGGATGTCACTGTCCACTTCTGCTTCTTGCAGGTACATCGGGGCACTAGGCGCACGTGTCATTTGTGACAATATCCCAGGTCTGGTGAACAAGCAGCGGCAACTGTGTCAGCGGCATCCTGACATCATGCAGTCCATCGGCGAGGGTGCGAAGGAGTGGATCCGTGAGTGTCAACATCAGTTTCGCTACCACCGCTGGAACTGCAGCACCCTGGACCGGGACCACACCGTCTTTGGACGTGTTATGCTGCGCAGTAAGTCTGTAATTTTATTAGAAAAAAGATATGTGTGGAAGGAAGTATGCTGTGCATTCATGTAAGCTAAAGTAAAGAAAGGTCAACAATATATTGGGCCCTAAACACACACAGTTGATCTCCCTCACTATGTAAATCAGACTTCATACATCACAGGAGTACACAGAAATAAATCCTGACCCGTGAAAAATGATGTAGAGTCTCACAGCTGTGCTCTAACTGTAGCCATACACACCCTTACACACACACAATCATGAACATCAATGCAAATGTAGACATATGGACACATGCGCACACAAATTAACACTTACACATGTGTTTATGTATTTACCCTTTCTAATGGATGTCCACATTACTCTAGTCATGGTCAATAAACATGAGAAGCAGTAAAAGTATGGCCGCTGTCATCCTCAGGGTTCATCAGTGCCAGAAACCAGAGTCAGAGTAGGCCAGTGAGTGGTCTGCATTTCTCCAGACATGCTGTCATATTTTGGGGAAAGGCCATTCATCTTTCCCAGTCATAAAAGTTTCCCTTCTGGGGGGTTATTGTGAGTTTGAGTCTGTTCCCTTATAGCCCTGTTTGCTGAATGAACTTTGGGAGCCACAGACTTGGAATTTAGAACAATGTACGGAGCATAGAATTCTACTAGCCATTTAATGGTGTTAGGATAGCATTGTAATCAAACAGAGAATTGCCCATGGTCATTGTTTTAATGCATTGCTTTTTGAAAGCCGTACTTAATGGCTATCACATTTAGGCATCCAGTATAAGAAATTAATCATGATAATATGAAGCCTTAAAATTATGGGACGAACCAAGACCTTGACCTGTTTTGTTGAATTCTGGCAAAAATATACAGATGCTCCCCGGGTAACGGTGGTCCATGTTGCGATATCTCAACTTTACAATGGGTAAATGTTTTTCACTTTCAGTACCTTATTCGATAAATTACACGAGATATTCATGTAATCATTTTATTATAAAATAGGCTTTGTGTTAATGATTTTGCCCGACTGTAGGCTAATGTAATTGTTCTAAACATGTGTTTAAGGTAGGCTAGGCCAAGCTATGATGTTTGTTAGGTTAGGTGTACTGTATTAAAATGCATTTTCACCCTTACGATACTTTTGCCTTACGATACGTTTATCGGAATGTAACCCCATCGTAAGTTGGGGAGAGGCTGTACTTACATATGTTCTGTTGTTTGTTTATTTGTTTCAAAAATGGGAATGTACAATTAGGTGAGTTTGTTATCCCCTATGGTCTATTACCTTTCCCTAATAGCAAGACTGGATGAGAGTGGGTGTTCTTAGAAAACAAGTAGCAGACACGTCCACACGGGCGATGTATAAACAGTAATAGGAGATGTAAATATTTGGAAAGACATTTCTGGCAGACCCTGTCTGACTTATCACTGGCTCTCTAATTCACTATATGAAATGGAAAACAGCAGAAAGGGCTAAAGTAGACAGGCTCGCCCAAAGGCTCTGTTTCCCTTAATGAAAACACACCTCAGTGCTTGGAAGTCAGTCATCTGTATGGCACATGCTGCCAAGCAGCGGTAGCTTATCGTCACCACGCGGCTGCATGGCTATAGACAGAATCCCAACCAGATGCCGCTCATGTGGATGATAATGCAGAATCAATCCTCAAGAAAGCCTCATATTTCACTCACCCAGTGGGCCTAAGTCTAATGAGTCAAAGGAACTGCCAATCATCTGTTTTTCGAAGCGTCTTAAATATTTGTGATAAAAGTGTTTAAAGCAATATATTTGCGGTAGATTTCATGCTAATTATTTCAGAAACTTTGTCTGGGGGCTTCAGGTTGTCCACATGTTGAACTGGGTTCTTTCTGATTAGGGTGTAGGCTCAGCCACAGTCTTAAACTGGATAAGAGCTTCTGGGAAAATGGATAGAAGGACAGGAACATATATGTTCAGTACAATGCAGTCTGTTAGTACATATGTGCACAGCTGTTTTAATGTCTTTCTTTCCTGAAATAGAATGCAACATATTCTGGAAATTGAGTCGGACATTCTCAAGCAGACAAGTGCTATGTGGTGATCGTCCTTCTGTGATGTGTCCTATTTAGGCAGCCGAGAAGCCGCATTCGTATATGCCATATCCTCAGCGGGTGTGGTCTACGCTATCACAAGGGCCTGCAGCCAGGGGGAGCTCAAGACCTGCAACTGTGACCCCCACAAGAGGGGTCGGGCCAGCGACACCAGGGGTGACTTTGACTGGGGAGGCTGTAGTGACAACATCAATTATGGCATTAAATTTGCAAAGGTTTTTGTGGATGCTAAGGAGAAGACAGTGAGGGACGCACGAGCGCTGATGAACCTGCACAACAACCGCTGTGGGAGGATGGTGAGAGCACCTCCCCATGTCTGTGAAAACTTCTAAATCATTGATGCTGCTTCTAAGCAGAAGCTTATCTGTTTTATCGTGGAGGACGATTGTATGACAAATGGAGTGAAATCTTTTCAAGGAGACCATTCTCCTTAACAAGAACTTACACATTTTTCTCTGGCACTTCAAGCCTACGTTAAACTCTATGAAAGCTAACATAATGATGTGCACAATGAATCAGTGCATGCTTTCATCAATTTCTATTAGTCTGTGGTTTTTTTAAATAGTTATATGTGCTTCTTATACATAAATAAGTCTGGTTTCTTTGTCTTATTCACCGTAACATGTTCTACTTGGCAGGCTGTGAAGCGCTTTATGAATCTGGAGTGCAAATGTCATGGTGTTAGTGGTTCGTGCACTCTGAGAACATGTTGGCTGGCTATGTCCGACTTCCGTAAGACTGGAGATTATCTTCGCAAGAAGTATAATGGTGCCATTGAGGTCACCATGAACCAGGACGGTACGGGATTCACAGTGGCCAACAAGGACTTCAGGAAGGCCACCAAGAATGACCTGGTCTACTTTGAGAATTCACCTGACTACTGCCTCATGGACAAAGCAGCAGGTGGGTAACATAAACGTTGGAAAATTCGGAATATTGGGAAACTTGGGAATCTGGAATATTGACATAGCTTGAATCCTTCCTGAGCAACGAATTCTATATAATTATTGATTTTCCTTTATCATGAAATCAAAACTACATAGAGTTCAAGGTCAATTTTAAGCTGTTTCACCATTCTGGTTTAAGTGGATGTCATGGAATTTGCTACATCTCCAGGTGCTAGGCATTAATTTCTACACAATCTGGCAAATAAGTATACATTGTTATTTTTGTTTATTCACTAATTAATTTGTTTCAGCTAAAATATTTTGAATGAAGATGTAGGTAATGGATTTTGAGGTTTTTTTTCTCTGTCCTTAACATCCCGTTCGGTCCTCTTAGCCTGCTGTAATGTCTCTTTAAACGATAAAATCCAGTCCATTAAAAATGAGTTTCACAATTTTGTGATGTTTATTCTGATCAAACGTCTAGTGTCTTTATTGTCATCTTCAGCTGTATGACGCATGGGTCATACGTTGTGATGAAATTATGATGCTGCTGGTCATAGTGGAAGAAAACAGTGATAAATATGAGTATAAAAGACATTTTAAACACTGAGAATTGAAATGATTTTTGATGAAATTCATGAATTATGTATATAGTTTTAGTTTATCCTTGCTACATTGCACCATGGGGCAAAATTATAGAAATTAATACAATTTTAAAAAGAAATCAACAATTCAACTATATGTTAGCACACTCTTGATCTATCATTGACCAATGGCTAATTTCCACCCACTTTTTGCCAAACAGGGTAGAATCTACTTCCAACCAAAATGATGAAACAACTTTAAGTTGATCTTGAGGTCCATTTATTAGTGATTTTGTGATATAAGAAAACTAATATGATTACACATTTTTCACATTTGTTAATTATAGTGATAGAATGAAAAGTGCTTAGCATTCAATTCAGTATTCAATCGCCAAAACTTTGCTGAAATATCTTGTGTGCGTGTGTGTGTGTGTGTGTGTGTGTGTGTGTGTGCTTGTTTTGTCATGTTTTGTGCTCTCATCCAAAATACTAGTTACTGCAATATCATGACATTTCCTTGTAGCCATTCCAAGATATTCATGGTGGTTTTCCTTTTTTTTTTTATTTTACTTACCAGCTTATTATCTCTATTAACCCCCAAATTTCATAAGATGACATATATAATTTTCACCGTTAATACTGTATTATATCTTACTTAACATGAATATTAAAGCTAGGCTTAGCAGCCAGCCGAAGGATGTTGAAGGATTTTCTGTTTCCATACCATGACTTCAACAAAAACTGAAGACGGTCCAAAATATGTAAACCATTAGGTCTATAGCCACACCATGCTGCCTTTCACATGAAGCATGAAAACCCCAGTTGCCGGTGTTGGATGCGTTTCCATGGCTTTGGTGACTACATCATTATGCCAGCCTTCACTCATCAGGCCTCTCCAGTGAGTTTGGCTGAGGGCGGGCAGGGTTCCAGTGGTCTGTTAATTACCGGTCATGCAGCACTACTTTATCTGTTAAGCCTTTGGGGTAAAGGTAGACTCAAGACATTGGAGAGGTATGAAACACTGGAAACTAATGTGGTGCACACATTACTTTATTTAAGGCAGAATTTAATTACATAACTGGTAATTGAGTCCGTAAATGTTATAGTCTTCTTTTCCTGACACTTCTAAACTAGAAATTCTCACTGATGGGGTGAGGGGGGACGTGTAGCACTGACACCATTGGGCGGTCAATAATTCTTCATTAGTTCTCTTTCTCGGTTTTCTCAGAATTCATACCCTAAGGCCACAACAAGCTCAATTTTCTAATCTTCCACTTCATTGTTAGCATGATTCTCACAAGTGAACTATGGGGATTTTATGTTTACTTTTTATATATTTTCCCGATTTACCCCCAAATCTACAAGAGTTAAATAATTCGATCACAGGTCTCCCAGCTAGAGAGCAAATCCCATAACGAGAGGGTTGGAGATGTCTGTGCTTTCAGCCATTCTTTTCACTCTGTGGTCCACTGATTTCATCAAGCGATATGACACGCTTGAGGCAGAGTCCTCTTCTCTTGATTCTACCCTAAGCCCAGGTAGGGCGCCCAGCCGACAGTAAACGTTGCTCTACAGCAATGACAATAAACAGAATTTAGCCATGTAAAACAGCAAACATAACTCAAACCAATTTTCTAGGTTTCCTCACCACAGACAGCTAAAAATCAGCAGGGATTAAACAGAGATTCCCGTTATTGGACACATCATCGCTTTGACCGGTGTAGTCATTCCCTGTACTCTAGGGCCCAGTGTATGGTTCAGTATTCCTAATAAAGTGGCTGGTGAGCGTAGGATGTGCATAAATTAAACCTTCCTAATCGAAGACACGACTCAGTCAACACCAAATCCATTTACAAATTCATCTAGATGTATGTATCATCTATGAATCATCTATGAATCATCTATTTCATTGCTGTAATGTGTTTATGGTTTATATATACAGGCTAATGACCTCTATCTATCCCTGTATCTTACATGTAGGTTTCATGTTGATATTTATTAGAGAACTGTTGCTTCAGTCCTCACATGGGTATAATTTAACAAACCTTTGCCACAATCCTTCAAAAAACCTTTGCAAAACATATTTGCTGCTGTTGAGTCTAGATGAAATGTACCAATATATTCCTGTATTTATTACATATGTAAAATTTATTTTGAGAAATAGCTACTGTATGTACCTTACCCATACTGTGTAAATGTTAATAAATATACATAATGCACTGCTGTAAACAAGTTTTGAATCATCAACTCTGTTCCCTCTAGGCTCCCTCGGCACAGCTGGGCGTGTCTGCAACAAGTCATCTCGAGGTACAGATGGCTGTGAGGTCATGTGCTGTGGGCGGGGCTATGACACCACCCGCATCAAACGCATCACCAAATGCGAGTGCAAGTTCAAGTGGTGCTGCGCTGTAGAATGCAGGGACTGCGAAGAGGCAGTGGACGTCCACACATGCAAAGCACCCAAGCGCGCTGAATGGGCAGACCAAACCTGAGGACCTACAAATTTCTAGTGGGCCGTGGAATTCTGGGATATAGAGTCCACCCTCATAATCCCTGATCCAACCACTCGCCACACTTCCTGTTGCATGGTTTTCATTTAATTACAGTATCCCTGCAAAAGCACTAAACTACATTTTCTGTGAGGTCCTTGCACAACACACTCATTAAATGTCCCAATGTTTTTGTATTTTGAATGGGACTGTACAAATGAGGGCTGCAATTTCCTTAAAACTGTGAATATTTTTTTATCCGTTAATGGTAATCAGTGGCGGTTGGAGTATTTTGGAGTATTTTGGAGTATTTTGGAGTATTTCATTCATTTGACTGTTGTTGGGCAAAAACAACATGCTGCTTTCAGGATGCTTTTAAGGACCATTTTCCCAAAGAAACTCATTTTGAGCTTTTGCAGTAATAGTATGCCAATTCTGTGTAATTACAGTATTTACAAATGTTTTTAATCTACTGGTTTGTGTATCATAGAGTAAATATGTGCCAGCCTTGCTCAGTATCTTCTTATGACAATGGAATGTCACTTTTTCAGTTGTCTGTGGCAACAGCACTCTGTGCATAAGATTGTAGAGGCAGGAATCGGCACTATTATTGAATGATGGACATGAAGACGCACCTCGGAGCTAAATGTATTCAACATTGGACATTGCTCTGTTTACAATGACTGCCTTTCCCCAAAGTCTGAATACGGACAAGAAAGTACATTATTTAAAACCGAGAAATCTATGTCGTGTCCCTTGTCTGAAAATGAACATGCACTAAGGACATTAGCTAATAAAGTGAGCAAAATTCTCACATTTAGATATATTTGTTGACTGATTCCAAGAAAAACCTCTGAGATGGACTGATATCAGGATAGACGGCGTGGATCCAACTAAACAGCGATCTTCCCTTTTTTTTGAGGAATGTCCTTAACTGTGATTCTGAAACTCGAAAGTACAGTGATGTATTTTTCTTCCCTCTCCTCCAGCTTGCTTGTGTATCCTGTGTATACTGTCTCAATATTTCTAAACAGAAGTTCATATAAATATATTGCATTGGTAAATCTCTGGAGGCCACGCTTTTCATTTACTCATTACTTAGCTTCTTCTGCCAGTTCTGTAAATTTGCAAAGGGAAACAAACCAAATACAGCATTGCGATCTAGAACCGTTTTCCCTCCCCGATCACTGCCGCGTTCACTGTGAAGCAGGTCTTTCAATTTACCGCCGCTATTTTTTGAGCAAGATTAACAGTGTGGAGAACAAAAGCTGCCCTGTGATTTTTATGCAAGACTTAAAGGAAAGGCAGTGATAGTGACAGTTTCCGGCACAAAGCTGCCCTGTACCAGTTTTCACATAGTGGCCTCATTAAGTGAAGGAAGATCCCAGGAATTTTAAGTGTTATTGAAAATGCTGATATTTCCCTGACACAACAAAGACAATCATTCTATGAGTATAATTACAAGATGCAGGCTGATGGAAATGTTCAGAAGAGATGTACACAAAGGCAGGGGTATTGGAATGGGCAAAATGGGCAAAACGTACATTAAACAATAGGGTACAATAGAGTTATTTACAAGTGCATGTAGATTTAAATATGTAAATGCTGAAAAATAAATTAGCATTATTTAAATCAGCCTAAGCCTTCTTTTTCTACTTTCATCATACTATAAAGACATTAACAAACGAAGGGCGATCAAATGAATCAGGTTTATTATACTTAAATTTTAACTGTACATGTCTGTATTTTGTAGTCAATCAATAATCTAAATTACTAGTTCTTTGAAAAATAAGCTAAAGAAACTGATCAAAGAAAAAAACATTTTTTATTTCCCTTTGTTGCAAGCCAGGACATTTTTTTTACATTGTTTAGTATTTTAACATTTTCAGAAATGGGTTGAGTCATGTATGAGATAACCTGGACTGGTAAGGAGGCACAGTTTTTAAGGTTTGAAGGAAGCAGACATGGTCATATAAAAAAGATGGAAGCAACTGAATCTGATGTTTGTGACGCTCACAGTGTTACATTTATAAAATGAATTTTGGGTATATAAAGAGTATAAAGATGCGAAATATGAGATGACATTAGATAACATCTCATTTTCCTTAAAATTAAGCCACGATATTCTGATAGCACTACTACAAGTCAAATATGCAAAAGCTGGAGTCAGCTGAAAAAAAACATTGGGGAGTTCACCCACTCCGCATGGACTCGTTACAGATCGCATCTGTCAGATCATCAGAGCTAAAGCTAAGCATGCGGTCTGGCAGCCACAAGACATTTTTCAGGCAGAACATCACTGTAAAACAATTACGAAGCATTAATAGCCTGTTTAAATGCTTTTCACTGCTTCCAAAGGCGATGCGCGTGACAGAGGAGCCTATAACTGAATCTGTGACACAGCAACTGCTAGCAGGGGTAGTCGGTGGCAGTCTTAATGCCCCCTGATGAATTGACCATACTGGCAGAAAGAGTAAAGAGCTGGTTGGAAGGGGATCATCCAATAACCTGGGAGCAGGACACATTACAGGCACAAAAGTCGTTATAGCCCTTATATACACTGGCTGGCCAAAAAATATTAAATCAGCAAGCACTTAAGAGCCAGTGAATGGATTATTATTATAGCTCAGCAACATTATGCAGCAATACAGTGAAGTCAGCTAAGTATCTGAATCTATTGAATGGCCAGGAGACCCCATCAATGGATTTTTCCTTTCCTAATGGCATGGGCATATTCCAGGATGAGAATCAAAAGACTCTTTGGGCTCAGATTGTCAAAGAGTGGTTCAGGGAATATGAGGCATCATTTTCGTACATGATTTGGCCACCACAGAATCTTGACCTTGACCCCATTGAAAGTCTTTGAGATGTGCTGAAGAAGACTTTACAGAGTGGTACAACTCACCTATCATCAATACAAGATCTTGACGAGAAATGAATGCAAATCTGGATGAAAAAATGTGCAGCATAATGAAAGCTAAAGGCAGTCCAACGAAATATTAAAGTGTGTAACTATTTTTTGGCCCGGCAGTGTATACACTCACCGGCTAATCATGTGGCAGCAGCTCAAACACAGGTCAAAGGTGTTAGCTAATACTCAGACCAAACATCAGAATGAGAGGGAAAAGGTGGCATGGTTGTTGGTGCCAGACAGGGTAGTGTGATTATTTGAGAAGCTACAGTCTCTACAACAGTCTCTAGAGATTACGCAGAATGGTGGGGGGGTTAAAAATCTAGTGAGTGGCAATTCTGTAGGCAGCAAATGTCACATGGATTGATGAATCTAAGTTTCTGCAGCAACATGCAGGTGGTAGTGCAAGAACTTGGCATCAACAGCATGAATCCATGGACCCTGCCTTGTGTCAGGCTGCCGTTGTTTTCTTGGCACACAATGAGCCCTATTAATGCCAAATCAGCATCATTTAAATGCCACAGCCTGCCTGAGTATTATTTTTGACCATGTACATCCTTCTATGGCCACAATTTACCCATCTTCAAATACCTACTTCCAGCAGGAAGCGAAGCAATACGAGCACATAGAAACACTATGTATATGTCACAAAGCAAAAACCATCTCAATCTGTTTCCATGAACATGAACATGATTTCAGGGTACTTCAGTGGCCTCCGGATTTGAATCCAATACTCATCAGATCTGAATCCAACAGAACATCTTTGGGATTTGGTGGAACAGGAGTTTTGCAGTTGAAAAATCTGCAGCAGCTGCATGAAGCTATCATGTCAACATGGAGCAGAAACTCCAGGCATGTTTCTAGGACCTTGTTGAGTCCAAACCATTAAGACTTGCTCTGAGAGCAAAGCTAGGTCATATGCAGAATTAGAATGGAATTCCTAATAAAGTGGCTGAGTGAGTGCATAAATTAAACTGCAGTTTTTATAACAAATGGAAATACGGGATTATGGGAACCTGAAATTATTGTCATTCACTATGTACTATAGAACCATTATTAATTCACCTGATATTGGTAACAGTTTTAAACAAGGCCAACATGTTATTTAAACAATTTTGACTTTGTTGGTATTATTAACAGATGTGTTGTGATTGCGCTCATTGGGTCTCCTTAATTTCTGCGGTACCAGCTACTCAACCATGAGTATGAAAATCATTGGCACTTTTTCCATGTCCTTATACTTTCTGATAAAAGACCAGTAAAGTGACAGGTTTAGTTTATAAGCAGGTTTAGTGTTTAGGAGGATGTGGAGAATCTCTCATTACTATGTGGTCACAGCATACTAATCTGCTGACATTGTTATCCATCGTCATTCCATCTGCTTATTCTGGCCAGGGTGGTGCTCAGACAGTATAGGACACTAGCTTGGGCTACCACCTGAATGGGATGGACATACACACATACACCCTCACTCACTATGGGCAATTCAAAGATGCCAGTTATCTAATTAATGTCATATGTGTGAAGTATGAGAGGAAACTGACCTAACACAAAGAAACCTGCATGAGAACAAACTCCGCAAACGCAGAGCAGTGGGGACGTTTAAGCCCCCAGGTTGGGAAATGTGAGACCGAAGTGTTACCTAATGGGCCACCATGCCGCCCTCAGTGTTTGGTGATATTCTGAAATTCCCATAAAGGGGTATCAAATGAGATGCCACATTAACCCTAGGAGACTTGTTGTTTGTCTTGTTTACATTTGTTTGATTTATATTGTATATATTCATATCAATTAATCAATCAATAAATAAATAAATCTATTAAGTAATTAAATTATTTGTAGGTCTTTGTAAAATTTGTAGAAATATGTTAATGTTGATCTCCATTCCTTCATTTTCCTTGTCCCTGGAAAGATCCAATCCACAGTGATGATAATTTATTATCATGAATAATGAATGACAGCCAGCGCATTACCTGACATAAGCGACTATTATTGGGTCATGATATCTCCAAGTCCAGTGCTCTAGCTGATAAATTGTCCTTATGGATCCCTTCTCCCGCTGCTGAAAGCAAAACAATGGACAGAAATCGCTGATTATTCACAAATCTGTGGCAATCATTGGTAAAAACAAATAAACTCCCCGAAAGCCTCAAAAACAAAATTTTAAGGGGGTCTCAAGATCGGTATTGCACAACAATAGGAAGATGGGGACCCCCCGAATATTGGACGGATATTTCGCACACTGCTTATACACGATCTGAATGGCTGAATAGAATAGAATAGCTACACTTTTCACTCTTAGTGGCGTTGTTTTTTTTCTGACAAAGCCAAGGCAGAATAAAATATGTTAACTATTAACACAATGTCAATATAGTGAAAATAACGTTAACAATTTGAAAAGTGCTTTATGAGAATGTTGATATGCTAACTCTGTTTTTAGCCTAATCATCATACATCATAACTAAGTTCCATGTTTTGTACTTCCTGGCATCATTTATTGGAAAAAGTCTACTGTGTTGCATTATGTACCTTGGATAATGACTATAAGGCTTAACAGATATTTGCAAAAAGTTTCAAATGGGCTTTTGTGAGACAAAACAAAAAAAAAAACAGAGACCGTGTTTTCCCACCAAGTGAAAATGGGATCTGGAACCATGAACTTCTCTTTGAGAACTTCTTTACTAAAGCATTGTTTAGCTTTTTTGTTCAGCATGTATGAGTTGTACCTCATCAAATTCTGAGTCAGTTTCAAACAAATGCAACTTTTATTTTTTAAGGTGGAATTGCAAAAATCAAACTTAAAAACCTGCTAGTTTTTCCATCTCTCCTTAAAAACAATCGTTATTTTGCTATGACTGAGATTAAATAAACCAGTGAGATGTAATGAAGAGAACCAATGGATTGACTAAGTAAATTATTCCTGCAAGGACAACTTTAAAACCCACAGAGAGACAATGGTGTGGCACTCAAATACTGTCTCCAGTGAGGAGCAGGACCGGGCTATGGAGAACTTCAAGCCCCCAAGGTTGAACTTCATCCAGCACCCAGAGAGGGGGATAGGGTTACTGAGTGGCCTTGCGGGCACGTTTATCAGCAACCCAGATCTTAATCAGAGCAGGAAAGAGCAGCATTCCCCCAATTCATCTTCATTACCGCCCCAGCTGCCAGCACATTTCTCCAGATCAGGGAAGCTTGAACGGGGCCCAGACAAGCTAAGCCGGGGAGGGTCAGAGGGGGAAGGGTGCAAAGGCCACCCCAGCATTGCCTGCAGCTCTGCCCTGACGGGGTGTGTTTCAGTGGGCGGTCTAGGGGCAGGGGACTGCAGGCTTCAGAGGGTGGGTCGGCACACATGCCCCCTGGTGGGGGGAGAGGCCCATCTGACACATCTCAACAACAAACTCCACCTGCAAAGGATCCCCTCCGTATCAGCTGCATCCATCTCGTTCGTCTCCGTTAATGCCAGCGTGTCAGGGAATATTTCCCCCATGTCCTTCATCCCCGCTGCCTCGCTCTCTTTCTTCCAGTCCTCTCATCTGCTGGCTTTTCAGGGCCTGTGTGGTCGCCGTTCCTAAGAATCAGCCTGGCCATGCCCTTCCCAAGCCTTTCAATCATTTTCCTGTTTATGTTTGGTATTAACTGTCTCTCAGATGTCACTGTTAGTACTTATCCTCAGTTCTGAAAGGCTTGGTTTGTCTGGGCCCCATTTCTTTCGGTTTACAAAACAGTTAGGAGGTTATCTGGGTGACACAAAACCACTGGATCAAAACAGGTGAATATAGTCATGCGGGGTCAAGAAACAATCTTGGGTTTTTTTCACATTGTAGGTGTTTGCAGCACCACTTCTGTAGCAGACTGTTAAGTGCTACAAATAATTTAACATTTCAAGCGAAACATGACAATGTGATTATATATGTAATGCCACTACTGAATTCTAACTCCTACATACCAAACATCGTGTTAGTGTTAACAGTGTTTACACAAGCCTGGTGTTATGACCCCAAATACAGTCTTGAGTGCATTATTTATGTGGTTCGTTCAGAACTTCATTACAACTGATAACTTTCTTAACAATGATATGAACTTTGCAACATGCATTCCTGCATGAAAGACTGAGTCTACATTTCCCAAAGAAATACCATGTCTATACATGAAAGAACGCTATACAAATTAACACTGAATAATTAAATGTGTTCTTGATATACTTCAATAGAAATAACATTAGGATTTGAAATGTGAAGTCCTAAAGACCAATTAGGTCAATCAAAAAGTAACAATAATAACAATTAGTAGTGCTTAGAAGTGACTGTAGTGACATGAAGAGGAAGAGTGGAAGTGGAAAAGGGATTACAGTCTCGCTGTATCCCCATCCAAGCTCAGCGACTACTAACAGGTCACAATTTGCCTCACATTTCATTTTCCTTGTTGTCCTGGCCACTTTCTCCATTTCACGTTCAATGTTTCTAATACTCGTTATTTTTTTTTAATATAAGCACATGTATGAACTGTACAATTTGCTCCATTTAAGCCGATCCCTGATAAAATATATGTGTACTTTTTTGAAAGGCATTGCGTTATCCTCTCTTACTTATTACCCATAATCCCACTTTTGAAGTCAGTATACACCCAAGATGAATGTGTATTTATGCCCATGTCATGCTTCCCTATGGCCTGTGTGCCAGCAGGTCCCAGGCTTGGGTTTGGGGGTCAAATTTATCAGGACATTAAGACTAATGTTTATGTGACCGATGGGAACCCAGAGGAAACCGGCACAGCCTCCATCAGCAGAAGGCTGGTGGTGTGAGTGTAAGACATGTGAGTCAACTAGAAGGAATGTCCCTCTGTCTTTACCAGGTGCTCTCTGAGAAAGGAAGGAACTGTCATAAAGAAGGACTGGCTTTTTATTGATAGCTGAGACCACAATAGAAAATAGAAAGGCCACAATAGAATCCATCACGCGCCCCCCCAGCATGGCTCACACCACATCATTCGCCCAAGGGCTTGGGCTTGCTGAGAGGCTGGTGTCAGAGCTCTTTTCATTTTTCATAAAGCATAAACACACAACTGTCAGTAAAAGAAATGTCTCCATCCCAGAAATCCTACGTGTGTCTTTTCGTTGCTCTGAAGCAATACCACAAGATGGCCAGCATTACCACAAGATGGTCAGCATTACCACAAGATGGCCAGCAATACCACAAGATGGTCTCTAAGTTTTCCCTCCCTTATTTATTTTATTATTATTATTATTATTTTACTAAGAACATGGCAATGGCTTGGCTGGTTGACACTGCTAACCCAGGACAAATGTACAAAATTCCTCATTTTACAAGGTGCAAGGACACAGTTTGGGATGTATCGCAGAGAAAGTTCTGTCAGGTCACTTTGAAGGTGTTTATTCCTCCTTTAGGGGGAAATTTACCATGGGCCAAGAGAACACAAACAACAGTGACCTGGACAGATAGCTGGCATTCCACCAGGAATTACCACAGCATGACTCAGGCTTAGAGGTGTTGGAATAACAAGCCATGGAGCAAGACAGGGTCATGGTCAAGCAGAACAAAAGTTGAATAAGAATTCTCATATTACATGATTTACCTGTAGATTTACCACACTAATGCCCTTACGTGGTTTTATCTATGTGTCTCATAGCTTTCCTTAATTCTCACCATATCATCTTTCAAAGTCATTCTGAAGTCAAATGATCACCTTTCAAAGTCATTTACACGCAGGCTGAATGTTAAGCTGTTAATTGCCAGGGGGTAAGTGCAAGCAGAAGGGGAGGCTGGAGAAATTTCCCCACATGGGTGCATTTGCTCAATTCAAAATTATTTACTTATCTTCCTTTTGGGTTCCAATGTTGTTGTTGTTCACTCTGGCATTCAACGAACACTTACTGGAGCCGGTGGGTCTACTTCAAACTCTAAATATCAAGGAGCGGTTTTACCCGTCACAAACAAACAACATAACCAGCCACATAAATATAAACATTGCCCAAATGGAATGTGTGAGGACACGAGTTTTGGGTCATCTACCAAAATCACATTTCAGTTAGTTTCACTATGCTTCACTTTCACCTAGACGCTCGACAAGATCTACTGCTGTCGATTTCGTGTTCACTTGTTCACGGTAAGGGCCTGTGTATTTGGATAATCCATTAAATATGGCATGCATACATCCATTCATTTTCTGGACCCATTTGTCCTATGCGGGTTTTCTGTAACCTATTCCAAAAGCAAGGCATGGAATAACGCATGACAGGGAGCCAACCCATCACAGGGCAAACGTGCCATATGAACAACTTGACAACCTCAGTTTACCTTAGCATGTTCTTAGAGTGTGGAGGGAAACCGGAGAACCCAAAGGAAAACCCACGATGAGATGTGGAGAACATTCAAACTCCAAACACACAGAGCTATGACGGAGACTCAAACTCCAGTCCAACAGGTATGAGATGGGTGAACCACTGCACCACCATGCCATCCCAGCATGCATGTAATCATTCATTTTATAACTGATGAAATTTCATATGACACCAAAACAAGCCAGGAAACACTACTGATAATACTGTAGTGCACTGTAATATAGCAAAAACAGAAATCCTCCAAAGGTGTTTAACAACGATGCAAATTTAAATCCAGTACAGAAGAGTATCTCAGAAACTGCAGACAGAAGAACAATGAACTTTAAAATGAAGTGACAACAAGCCAAGAAGATTAAATGTACTTCCCAACCAAGACAGGCTGTTCTCATATGCCCCCTCTCAACATGCTCTGTGTACATCCCTATTCCGAACGCAGAGGAAGCATCTGTCAGAGAGAAGGAATGTGCAGAGGGTCTGCCTCTGTATTTTGGGTTTGTTCAGTCATGTTCTGCATTTGTCAGGATAAAAACTGGAAGTCAGAAGAAATGCTGCAACGACGAACCTGCTTTTCAATGTAGGCAACTTCAAAGGTGCATAAATTGATCAGCTGCAAAGTGAGTGATTTCCCTGCTCATGTGGAGGAAACTAATGACCGGACACCATCACTGCAATGGGTACACATGCTTCCTGCCCATTCACAAACCCCGCGCATGCAGCAAACCACAGATCCAGAGGGAGGTGGGGTTAGACCCCCCACCCCATCCTACTGTGTTTGGTTTCTTACATTTGCTGTTAAGGATATAGTCACAGAGTTCATTATGCCCCCATTTCCTCTAAACCCCTGATCCTCCCACCCCCGGCACAGAAAAGAGGCCGCTTGCTGGGGAGAAAGGATGAGCCCGTGGGTCCCCATGCGATGCTGTCACAAGCTCCAGTGTTGAGCAAGTCCAGCACCCGCTCCGTGATGCTTGCACAGATCCCCTCATTAATAACCACTGTGCAGTCTCTGGAAGCCATTCAACTCTAAAAGGCCTAATGCTGCGGCCCCCCCGGGGGGCGGCGCGCCCCGCGGGGGGGGGGGGGCGGGGGGGCGGGGGGGGGGGTGGGGGGGGGCGGGGGGGGGGGCGGGGCGG
>JAODLD010000113.1:8762595-8775623 GCA_026781065.1 Mormyrops boulengeri
GACCGCCCTGGAGAGCCCCCGCACACCCAGACACCCCCAAACCGAGCACCCCGAGAAGCCCCCCCGACCTGCCCGCCCGCCTGCCGCCTATCTGAAGTGGACATCCCCACGATTCATCAAGGGGTAGGGCTGGGCTGCACCCACACCACACTGTTCAACAAATCCCCTTCCGGGCAGTACAGTTCACACTGCCGTGAGTCTCAGACTGACACTTTTGGAGGGTTACAAGTTCCCTAATCCCCCCCTAATCCCCCCTGGGCCTTGCTCTGTGAGTCAGAGGGGCTGCCCAGAGGGGCCCACAGCCCCCACAATGGGAACTCAAGCCAAGGGAGCCATCAAACCCTGCCCCCCACCCCACCTCCCAGTCTATCCCGAAGGGCCTAGTACACTGGTATTTTGTGAAAAGGTGATGCAATGTCACTCACATGCGCTGTCATTCAGATTATAGTCTGTATAGGTACTGCTCAGAGGTCTCCTGAATTTCACATTTAAGACATTTGGCTGCTACTCTATACAGAAATGGTAAAAATGCTTAAAAAAAATAATTAAAAATCACAAATTCTAATATCTATTAATTCTTCAGGGCAAGTGGCTACTTCTCCTACTCCAAATGCTCTGCTATATATAAAACACACGCTCTGCTCTCATCACACATGGAAACACATCCACACATTCCCACACATTGCAATATGAGCGTTCCTGTTTCCTGAACCATGTGAGAACGGAGGTACAAGGCAGGCCGATCTGCTTTCACCTTTCCCTGCATGTATATTTGTGTGCATCCATAAGCATGCTAAAATATTTGGGCCCAGCAGAGGACGAGGGTGGGGGAGGGGTGTTTGAGTGGCACGTACCAGCAAAGGCGAGCAATGCTGGCGATGAGAGAAAGTCACACCTCATTTCTTGCCCTTCTGCGCTGGGCCTTTGATGGTCGGATCGCATTTCAGCCACGTTCCCCATTTTATCCCAGAGACACTAGTGAGTCTAAAGAGAGGGGCATGAGGCGCGGTCTGGTTTTAATCTCCAGTGTGTAGCACAATGGAAGGCATGCGCCGGTAGAAAAGGCCTGGAGCGGCCGCTAGCGAGCTCACACCGGTGTCTGGGGCGCTTCATAGAGCAGCCAGGCATCACAGCAGAGAAGGTTATAGGGCTACATAAAGTCATGGGAAGCTTAAGCCTGCCAGTCCCAGTGTGCAAAGCTTGGACAGGAAACTTACCATCCCAAATTAAGCACAGCCTTTTGTAAGGGGAAGATCAGCCCTTTACCTTCCATTATAACTCATAAAATACACGCATATATACACCTGTAACCAACTAAGAAGGTGACAAGAATTTAACATCCAAATCCTCAGAGAAAGGCATGACAGAGAAGAAAGTATATACTAAGATATAATTGAATAGGAGCTGGCTAACAGACCTCAATAAGTCACATTATTGTACTGTGTCATAGGTGGTCTGGGACTAATCACATCACAATTAGGGAGTAATTTAAAAAGGCACAGGATGCACCTTGCTGCGTTTGTCAGCGCTGGCCTTCAGATGAGTCCATGTAGATTAGCAGGAGCTAACCGCAAAGCTTACATTCACACATCCCAATTCAAATGCGCAGCAAGATACGTTTCACTTAAGCATTTCAAGTTGGCGAGCCAGACTACGGACACAGAAGACTTTACCATGTGCAGTCTGATCCAGGCCACCGGCCCCCCCCCCCCTCCAGCCACCCAGCCAGCAAAGTCAAGCATGTCAATCCATCTGAGATACCATGAGAGGCCAAGGAACCCAAGGGGAAGCATATCTGTCTCTAAACACAAGTTCGCCTGGGCCAGAGTAAAACAGGGCCGTCACGGGGCCCCGCTGGCACCAGATCAGTCAAGCAGACAGGCCCGGCTTCTTCCAGCAATTACTCCGCCCCTGCCAGAGGTTTATCTGGCTGGACGGGAAGAAGTGAGTGGGGGGCTTTGGAGGGTGCGGCAGAGCCTGGACCGGTTCCCACAGAGCAGCTGGATCCCTGCGTGTGGAAGGTCCTGACTGGTGTACAGAATCCTTTGGGACCCGGGACTGATGTTAGCCCAGGGGGAATATCTGGCTGCTGTAAATCTGTCTCCTGTTCACAATCCATCTTGGAAGTGGTGTGATGTGGGGGGGGGCTATCCTCTGACAACCACAACAGCCAACCTCAACAGCTGCTCTGTGCCCAAGAACACCTTCAGCTTCCACATCATTCCTTAAGCACCCGTCAGGACACGGATACTCGTCAGAGAAGAACATTCCGTCCGGCTTTGTGTGAAAGGGATGTGTGCCTGACATTTCTGGCCTAATGGATCCATGGATCCACACCCCCACTTTTTACATTTCCTCAAACAGAAACGGCCAGAGTCGTTCAAGTCCTGGAAGCTGTTTGATGTGCATGGTGTAATCTTTAGCTATATGGCTTCAACTGAAAGGTCCAATGTTTGTGTAAATGTATAGGCAAAAAGACAATCTACGCCAAACCTTACTATCAATGGCCCGTTGTTGCTATTGAAAAGGTCCGGATGACTCCAACAGATCAGATGTGTCACTGAGGATTTGGCCAATAGCCCTCAGACCAAACAAAGGCGGCAACTTGTCAGGGAAACTACATACAAACTACCATGCTGTCTGACTTATCTGTCCTAGCAGCAGATAAAGCAATTTCCCTGGGGCTCAGGATTGGGTTTCATTAGTGCCAACCAGTGGGATGGACATCTAGGAATTATAGTTCTCAAAGTCAGATACCTCATCCTGTTTGCATGGTCGGTATTTCCCCTTATTGAACTTGCCAGTGAGCAATGGGAATTACAGGGGATTTCACCACAATTTAATAAAAGTACCTATAAAGTTCTGATTGCCCCTGTTTCTGGCAAACCAATGTCAAAAACCCATTAATAAAATAACTTGACACAAATAATCTTTTGCAGTGAGAATCTTTCAAACAAACAGAGCCTTTCTGGTGATAAAACCCTGTTTTAGTAGTTTAAGCAACCCAATAGGGCAGCTGATTAAAAGAAGAAGAAAACATTAAAACGAAAATAAGAAGAAAGACAACATAGTGTTTCAAAGAAGTGGAAAAATATAGATGAGGCAAATGGGTTAGATGTCAGCATTGTTATTATTGTCATTATTTTCGGTTGTAGCATAGTGGAAAACTTAAGTACGCAGAGGTCAGAGACATGGGCATTCAGACACCGTCCTTCACCCAAGATGGCGGAAAGTTGACTGCAGTTGAAAGGGTTTGTAATGTGGGATTGCCAGCTCTCCAAACCACATGAAGGTTAACGTAAATGAATATCCAGCATGCTGTCAGGTTACAGTTTGTTCTTCGACCTCTGGAGACTAGCTCTCAGACTTCCAAGTCTAATCCTTGTGAGAAGTACTTTTTGGGCCCACTTTAAGTCCATAACCAAGAGAACATGTTCAATGGGCCTCTGACCCCACCGAAATACTGGCAAGACCAAGAGGATCTGGAAAGGCCAAACTGCTCAAGCACCATCACGAGCTAGATCTGGGAACAGCACAGGCTGCGATGAACCTGGCCTGGGTCGGGCTCAAGCTACTCCAAAATGCACCATGAAACAGATGTTATACAGCAAGGTGGAAAGCAGCTCTGCCGGATTCAAGCTGAGAACCGCCTCTGTTCCCCACCAGTTTCGCCAAATGGATGTCATCCCCACCGCCCATGACCCCATCTCCTCTCCCGGACTCCCCAAATGACGTCCACGCAGCTCACAGGGGGCTTCCTGATGTCAGATGGCCTCTCCAGCGGCAAGGCTCGCCATCCCACACGACCTTAAGGTCGGACACCGCCGGCACACCTTTGGCAACGAGATTGCGCCAAGGTATGGGGTCCGTGGATGCGCAGCCCCAGCCGGCTGGGAATTTTCACAGAAACGTTACACAAGCAGAGGCCGTGAGTTCGGCTGCCTGGAAAGGCGGTCCCCGGCAAGACATGATACGGCAGCATTTGCCAGTTTAACAAATTCCTACGGGCCGGCCGCATCTCCAGCTAAATTCGTTCCGGGATACTAGAGCGAAGCTGGAGGTGCTAGCCGCCTCATCACCTCTGCTTCACTATGAAGCTGTATCCCCTGCTTCACAGGGTGCAGTTCATTCACCACCAAGAGCACTGGCACTCTACCGAATGATTTGAAGCCCATAGCTAATGGGTAGTCCTCACAGATGCGGAGCATGGCATCTGTGGTCTGGGGGGCCTGGCAATCGTTTGCTAATGGCTATTTCAATCAAAAAACACACACTTCAATTAATAAATCTGAATAATTAAATTCATTTACATACTAGCTATTTCACACTTCATTGGTGATGCTATTGTGCAGTGAAACTAAAAGGGGTGAAAATTAAAAGCAGACATGTATAATAACATGTGAAACGTGATCCGCTATCAGTGGCACACACGCAGTTACACTTCAGTAGAGAAATGCTGGATAATTATACTTGGGATCACTCTGTCACTTCTAGCATGTCAAAATGACTTTTGTTCATATGCCGAACCAAGGGTGACATCTGCTGGTCACCTGAAGTGAAACATGCTAATGGGGTTATTCACACACAGCCCACTCTCTATCAGAGGTGTTCATCCTCTAGAAGTGTTCTGCCTGTTCTTTCCCCTCTTATGTACCCAAAATATAAGGTTCATCTAATACAAGTTCCCTGATGAGTGCGTAGCATACACTTTATTTCACTTCAGTACTTTTAGAAGAAGGAAATAGTATCAATGTCATGTATAATAGGCAAAAAAAACAGGATAGTTCGCGGCCTCCTCTCTGTGGTTTGTTTCGGAGACAGCGATACAGTCTTGATATCTATAGGTCCTGACCTTTGGCACGTGCGGGTTGAATTCCACGGCCCTGTGGATAGCCTCCACTGCATTCATCTCTGCTGTGCTGAGTCCCCTCCGTGACGCTGCCTCTGGGGAGAACCTACAGGGGGTGGGCCAGTTAGAGAGAGGCCGGTCACAGGTGAGGTATACCTCCTCCAGGGTGGACCTACGCTTTGAATCTGGTGACCAAACCTGCAAATGCCTTCATGTTGCGAGCTATATAACATTAACTCAGATTTAAACAGTAATACATTACAAAAAACAGGTAAAAAAAAAAAAAAAAAAAAAACATAAAATTGGTCTGGTTACCCTCTACAAGGCTTCCGAAATAATTCTTTTACCAGGTTATTCGGTACCTACTTGTCTGAGACGGCTCGCGCTTTGAGCAGTGCTGATGTGTAGCATATAGTTGCTGACTTTGGCAAGCTGATGTCTGGAATCCGCAACACAGAGGAAACATAATCAGTGTATTCTGTGAGGAACAATTCAGATAAACTTAAGAGAAGATTTCAGGTCACAGGGATGTCCTGGGCAAACATTAGCACACTTGTGCTTCCCAACCTTTACTAGCGACACCTTCATGAATATAATACAAAAAAACTCTGCATTATCACTGTAAAACAAAAATGAAAGTGAGCTCAGAATCATCTGAATCTTAATGAAGTTATAATATTCACTGTGTAACGATATTAAGTGACATTAACTAATAAATCCTATTTCTATTCAATTCAATTATAGTTCAGATCAAAACGATTCTGTCCATCTCTCTCTTGGCCTGAGATGCTGTATAAGATTATAATCCCCAAGGCCCATCTTACCATCATATTTTGCAAGGACAGCTTGCACATCTGCATAGGCTTGCATCTCCAGGAGTGCTTCTAGTAAATTTTCATGGATATTTAACATTCCCAGGAGAGGAAACTCTTTCATTAACTGTCAGAAAGGGGACAATGCAGTATGATGCAAAGGCTAGATGTTGTTTCCCAATATTCAAATGCTTTGTTGAGTCTCTAAGATAAAAATTCAAATTTACCAGGGTAAACATATATATTTATATATATTTGTTTATAGATCGACTCTGGGTACTGCTGCCCTACTTTAAAGAAAGGCACCTTATGTGAACTGCAAGCCACTGCAGTAATTCTAGCAAATTTCTCCCGTCTCGCACACGTTAGCTATCAGATTAGCAGCCACCCTAGTTTCAGCTGACGTTCGGTCGGCCTTTAAGAGCTGCGTGCCACTGACTCACTTCTCGTATCATCTTCACAGCCTCTTTGACTCTGCCCAGTTTGCGTGCGCACATCGCTAGCCTGCGCTTGATGTAGGCCAGCACGTTGGTGTCTCTTCCAGCTGTGGGAAAAAGCCCATTAAAAATAAGCCTGCTCCTAATCTTGGGATAAAAGGCCATCTTTCAGGGTTTTACAATGCGCATCTGCAAGGTGCATTAACACAATGAAAGTGCTTGCTTGGACAAACATCTATTGACCTGGCCGCACTGCAAGCGATATACAGTGCATTTGTAATAAATAATTACTTCATTACTTAAATAAGCTATGCAAACAAAGTATATACGAAGCATGCATCATATGACATCATGTCCCAAAATGAACCAAAAGCTACTGCTGACAATCACATAATAACAGTCCAGATGCAGAAAAGAATGTTCCAGCAAGTTCTTCAGTTGAAATCCCGGCAAAATCAGCAGTCAGAGGTTTTATTTTTAGCCAGCCAGAGGCCGCACCGACCCCCCCCTCCTCACCGCTCCTGAGGGCCTGCTTGAGGAGTCGCTCGGCCTCCGTAATCGTGGTGGCCTCCTCCTCCGCCAGCAGCACGTACGCCGAGGCGCACCTGGAGACAGACAGTGCAGAACCGGGCAGCAGAACCTGTATTATTTCTGTCATGAAATCTGATACCACTCTATCCTGGCAATGTCGCACTGGGATAGCAGAACGATCCAATTGCTAAATATTAACTTACTTTTTGATTAACATATCAAACAACATTTGAAATTTTAAGTAATTTTTTAAAAAGCCTAAATGCATGATGTAAAGATTATAAAACTTCAACTGAAAAAATGTGCTGACCTTCTCCCAAGTGAAGTTAGATGGTAGTTGAAGGTAGTGAAGTGGTACAGTAACAGATACGCAGATACTGAATTTCCTGCTACCTCGTATAGTATTTTGTTACACGAGTTGCAAAAAACTGATGTCATATGACTGAATGCAACGTAACGCTAAGCTAATAGCAGTGAGCGAGGGATGGACGACTCACTCGTTATTCAGCTCAATCGCCTGGTACGCAGCCTTGATCCGGGCCTGGGGGTTCCGCTCTCTCCAGGCTTTCTGCATCACTGGAGGACAGTGGGAATGAGAAGTCTTTTGTATTCTGTGATGTAACTGGAGTTGATATTTGGACAGGTATGTCATCTCACCTGGTGTTTCAACTACAAAAGAGTCACTAAGTGAACAGTAAAACGTGAACAGCTGTTGGCCCTCATAGACTGGACTGGAGCATAACTGGTCAAACAGAAGGGGGAATAATGACCAATTGCCAGAGGTATGATGTGGCTGTTCTTGTTCACTTGCCACACTACCAACAGCATTTATGTGTAGCTTAAGCTGCATGCGGTATCCTCCCCGTGACTGTGAGCCTCAGCTTCCCTCACTTGTGCATCTTCAATGTATTGGTGTCCACATCAAAGGTGGGGGCCTGTCAGATTCATTGGTTACGGAGATTAACTTCAGAGTTGGGGGGAGTGGGCAAGTTTTCAAGAAGATAGCTGGAGGCCGCAAGTCTGGGGGGGGGGATTGGATAACGGTCAAGCTGATATCACACCCCACCCTGACAAGTTAAGGCCTTGGACAGCAACCTGGTAATTACAGTCTTCAGTCCAGGCTGCTTCCCTTTTTACTAGTTTGTGGAGCCCTGGCTTATGAGCTCTTGCCACTGATTTGGATGCCAGCTGAGAACTTTATCAATGGATTACCTAACACCTGCCTTTAGTGATAATGACTGCTTTCAGATAAATATGGAAATAGGAGGAATTTCATGGATTTCATTCCCACAGCTCTTAGTTCACTTTGGAAATCATATGGACATTTCTACATCCAGTTACAAAGTGACTGTTCATTAGTGAAGCCTGATTGTGTGACACCCTCAAAGGTATAGCAGGTATATCATATAATGTTATAGGTGTATATCGTGCCTGAGCCCAGATCAGCAATACAGTTATGTGTCTAACAAGACTAGCAAAGCAGAACTGGTCATATTCACTTTTTCAGGCAGGGAAACACATCTTCCCTTTCCAGAGACCAATGAGCACAAACTGTCAGTTCTTTGGTAGCCAAAGTCCATCAAGACTGTCTTTTAAGAGAATGGAATTCCAAGTTAACATGAAGTAAAAACCTAGTTACACCCCATAGCTTGTTGTGTTGGGAAATAAGGAATAGAAGAAATTGTAGAGATGAAGGGAAAGATGTGGTACAAACCAATTTCATGGGCACAAATTTGCTAGTAGTGTAGTTACTCTTACAGTTCAAGAATAAAAAGAAGAACAAGTATGGGATCATGGTTTCCTTTAAGTCACATCAGGTCCCATAATTTGCCAAACTCTACAACTGACAATCATACCATAAGAAGATAGATTCAGAAAAGAAAAATCTGGTGATTACTTCAGTGGAAAGCTCCCCTCTGCCAGAAGAACTCATACCAAGGCAAAACCAGAAGTGCAAACCAAGCAAAACTGAACGGCACGGTTTCCTTTATTATATGTGTTAAAAAAAACCAACGATACAATTCTGTCCTGACAATGTCAGATTACAGTAACAGCAACAACAAAATGTAAAATATTAAGTTTTTGTGATGTGTTCAAAAAGAAAACACTTCGGTGAACACCAAAGACGGGGGCCTAGCAGACTCACGGCACAGGGATTAACAGCAGGGAGGGTGTTCAGTAAAAACTGGAGGCTGTAAGTGTTTGGGGGTGGGGGGCGCATGGCTCAAGTTGCTCAAGATCAGGTCAAAGGCTTTTGATTTTAAGGGAAACCAAGCTGAAGCATTGAAGATGAGGATGTGATCACTACTACTGGCTTATTTGAGAACCAAAACAGTCAAAGGTTAAAAGAGAAACTGACGCATATGGAGCATAAATATGCAGGTCAAGGTAACAACTGACCATCAAGAGGGAAAAGACAGGTGGGATGGACTACTCCCAAGAAGAGAAACGCAAAAACCTGGGACGAACTGCAACATATGAGGACCATTTAGTTTTCATGCATTCCAGAGTTCACATACTCGCGGCGGTAATTCCAAAGAGAGATGGTCATCGCCTGAAGGCAGAAAGAGAATCTGCTCTGGGCCCAGACGGACAGAACATAGCAGGTGCCCAGCAGGCTGTGTGGTGGTCCCTGAAAACATACTCCAGGGCAAAGTCTGACTGCGGAAAGATGGTGACATATCAACAGAAAGGGAGTGGAAAAACTGTTTAACAAAGAGCATTTCAGATCTGTCTGGATGGAGCTCCAGAAAATACAGAGAATGTGACACCTAGGGCCTACTCAAGTCTGCCTTTTTCACTGGCGACTGAAGTCTAAGCAGCACAAGATGCTGAAGATCATGAATCCTGAGTGGGGACACAGGCATATGACCTTTGTAAAACATGCTGCAAAGAAAACGCACAAAAAAATCATCCACACATCTGGGACACAATTTCACCAATGGGAATGCAACAGCTTCTCCCAGAAGTAAACAGGGGAAAATATGATTGGACAAATGATTGAATGAAAAAAAATACACTTGCTGTGGCTCCTCTAACTGTGGAAAGCAGACTTTAAAGTACAAATGAAAAAAAATAATATAATATGCAGAAAAAATTAAGAAAATTAAATGAGAATGCACAGAAAAGCATACAAAGATATACAAACCTACATCCTCAGGTTTAAGCTGCTGTGTGTCACAGGTGAAGAACGTTTGATGGTCTTGTGCAGACAGGTTCATGTCATAGTATGTCAGGGGTTCCTTCCCAGTGACCCAGGTATACCTTCAAACAACACAAATGCAAGACGTTGCCTCAACAGATGGACGCCCGTTTGCCACATCACCTGGATGTCTGCCCTGAGGAGGGACAGTGCAAAGTATCCAGCTGAAACACCACTGAGTGACAGTGTGGACGGAGCACAATAAAAGTAGATGGTGCTTTTATTAGTACCATTCTTAAGGACTGCTGCCGCAAAAATTTCCTGTTGACATTTGCAACCCTGGCGTAAGCTGCATCCATTTCTGAGTGATCGGCAACATGACTATCTGTCAGTGGTACCCGAGTGACCTCCCCAGTAAACATTACATGATTAATTATATCATTATCATCATTACTGCTACTGTTAAAATTAATTACCATGTAATTATCACATTACCCAATTGCCAATCTAGTGTTTATTACTTTTCTTTATATACCTTTGCTAATTGTTGTATGTTTTCTGTAATGTCTTCTAAAAGCACCGCCAAGACAAATTCTTTGTATGGAAACATACTTGGCTAATAAAAAGGATTCTGATTCTGATGATGAAGACTATAAACATGAATAATGTGGTGATCTGCCTGATTTCCATACATTCATTTTCCATACCCAATAAATCAATCGAGGGCCACAGTGGGTCTGAAGACTGCATCAGGAAGCACAAAGCACACGCCTGGGGAGACTAACGATAAGTCCACGCGATGGATTCCATAGAGAGCTACTGGGCAAAAGCAAATGAATTGTCCGCAAGGCTTTGTGTCTGTTGGCACAACTCACAGCAACACCACCAACTTATGGTTGACTCTGATGGTAGCAATAACATGTTTTATTTAGCTATATTTTATTTTGGGCGATTTTTTGGTTTGTTTTACAGATATCTCAGTATTTTTCACAAAACGTCAAATATTGTGATGTGAATTTCTTTCAATATCATACAGCCCTAACTCATACGCATTTTGCTTACAAAGATCCACACATCCACCTAAACTGGATAACTATATAGGTATACCAAATTATCCAAAGGAACTGAGCTAATACATCCTAATTAAAATTTCTAATTACATTTTTATTATATAAAATGAAATATAAATTGAGTGGCTATTAATTAATGTATTTAGCCATTTTTTCAATCACAGGAGTGGTGGCTCTGAGGCTAGGGATCTTTGCAGCAATCTGAAGGTTGCTGGTTTGAATCCCATGAATGCCAGGAGCGATCCTAACTCTGTTTAACCCTTAAGCAAGGCCCTTAACCTGCAACTGCTTTGTCCTGGGTATGATGTTAATCTACATCCAGCCCAGCAAGCCGGTCCTCCAACTTACAGAGAAAATTTGGGGCTTGGTGGCCGGATTGACTCCCCGGCCACTAGAAAAACCTCAAACTGTTCCATTCGGACTAGTGTGGTACTGAGGTATCGCCCGCTGCATGGCTTCACTCAGGTTGGTGGTTTGTCAGGTGGTTTGTCGTGTGGTGGGTGCAGCAATGCGCTGTAATCAGCGCACGCTCCTTACCTCTCTTCAAATACATGTATATATTAAACTTACAGATTACAATGTTTTCAATGTTTCAAACTGCATAACCTCATAGTTAGACCATCAACATGAAAGGCTTTTTTCTTCATACCTGCTGTACTCTGATCCTCTGAATAAGTTTAACGGGTTCCTCCAGACTTTGCATTCTGAAAAAGATCACCAAAACATTTTTTTTACTAAGTGCATTATTAGAATTCCAAATCCAAACATAGCATTCCTACTGGAATATTAATTGAAAATCAAAAATGTACTTATGGAATTCTATCTTCTGTATGAACCAGAATTTATTACTAGAAGAACTGAATGTAAAAAAAACTAATCTATACTGCATATAATAACTACTCTACAAAAAAGTACCTGAAACATTCTGTCTAGATTCCGCATCTCCATTCACTGAGAACAAGCCTGCCGAGCTGCTATTTTCCATTCCACCCAGCAGAGGGCGCAAGTGGCTGACAGAGACCTGCTCAATAAACGAAGTTCCATACTTTTGGAAGTACCACCATTCAAATATCTGACAATAGGGAAGAACACAAAGAGTTGCTGTGATCAAAACTTTTGTTCAGATAGCATATAAAAGAAAAATTAAAAGGCATAATTCCAAGCATCTTAAAAATAATAAATCGACCAAACAAACAAAATTGGATTAAGTAAACATGCATATTCTGAAAACACACACACACTTTCCAAAAGACATCAAAATACAAAATATCTCACCAAAATGAGGCCAGAAATTAGCGATGAGGTTCCAGTGAGTGCCACATAAAATTTAGGCGTCAGTGTGTTCAGGAAGACAGAAGCTTTAGAAAAGGAAATAATTTCCCACATAATTACAATTTACAGTCAACTTTTAAAGATCTACAAAACTCATTATCCTTCGGTGTTAGGCATTAAGTTGTGACCATCAGACTGTGAAAAAATAACATTTAACATAACATTTAGCAGGCTAGTTAAATGAGTTGTTTTGTGGAAATACAGTTTTTTTTTAAGGTAAGGTAAGTTTAAGAGCCTCAGAAAGTGTTGCAGAATGCAAAATTTCATACAATATGAACGCTTCTGAAATCTTCAATGTCAGATGACATGGTCATCTCTAAATATTTAATCTACAAAAAACTCAATGTACAAGGTAGTTTAAAACCATGACTAATAGTCTGAAGATAGAAATTTGATATTAAAAAGAGGAGAAAAGACACCTTCACCTTACATATAAGGCCTGGTCACCCCACATTTGCACCAAAGAACAAACATGCTGTTATCAAAGTCTTTCATAAGGCCTGTAAACATACTCCTACATGCATCATTAAAGTTATCTTCGCAAGCATTTTCCACTTCGCAACTTGCATTAATTCCTTAACCAGGCTATGAATAGATGTCCACAAACCGTGAGTAACTGTTTGAGTATATTCATTCGAATATCCTAGACGATTCAGCCGTTTAATCGTGGCATGAATTTCGCAATTCTAGAACTGCCATTTATGGAAATATTCATTACGGTCCCTTATTTGCATATTTTACTTAATTTGTACATCGAGGTGTTTAAAAAAAAAAAAAAGTGGTGGGGTGTAAATACTAATATCTTTATTCTCTGTCCGACTCCCACTGCAGGAGAGGAGGTGTTCTGACGAGTTG
>JAODLD010000113.1:8794215-8812580 GCA_026781065.1 Mormyrops boulengeri
GGGCGCCCCCCCCCCCCGCCGGGGGCGGCGCCCCCCGGGCCCCCCCGGCGGGGGCTGAGTGAGGTCTGGAGCAATTCTCTGCATGGTGCATCTTTGATGTTCTGTCTTGCGGCTTTTCATAGTCTGTGGCTTTTTCTTCCTCCTTTGTGCAGCTGTTCTGCACGCGGGTATCTTCAGTCTAGATATTTATACTGACAAATGGCTGTCACTTAGGCAATACACACAACAGGCAAATCTGAAAAAAGGGCCTTCTCTCTTTGAGGAATTGTGTGTGAGGAAGGAGGGGGCTGCATGTAGGATTCTTAAAACACCAGCACTCTTTATTTCCCCTCTTATCAGTACTGATGTGTACATCCCCCTCTAGACTAGGCCTCCAAGGCGGTACCAGCCTGCAGCAGGCCAGATCTTTAAATCAAGGCCCAGGTTGTTATTCCCAGGTTTCTAAACCTCTGAGCCATAAAACTTGGAATGCTGGCCTTCCTTTGCCTTGTTATCTGAATCGCCTTGAGTGTGTGTGTGTGAGATCCTACATACAGTATAATAAAATATTTTTTGATAGTGCTAAACACGTATACTGCAAACACGCCATCCAGCCTAGGCGTAAGAACTGAATTTGGGTTGACCTTCAATATTCTTTCAGTTCTCTGACCGGCTGCTCTTCTGATATTTCACCTACTTTATGATCCAGCGTCTCTTCCTACTCTGTCTAATCTCTTTACCATGGAATGTCACAAATTCCTCAACTTCCTTTGATATACTTGTAAGCAACAATATTTCATTTAGTGAAGCCCCTTGTATGCTTCTTTTTACACAAATATATATTGCAATTACATTTCATTTGTATTACAAATGCATTGTATTATGCATTATAATAGTTTTGTTATAGGCTCAAGCCTAAGTGGTCCTGCTGCACTATATGTGATCTGCAAGACACTAACAGTAACAGTTCACTGTCTTGCAGACACAGGTGCTGCAGGCAAGTGTCAGTCAGTAAATATAGATGCAAATAACTTCAATTTCTCTCTTAAGAGAGAGAGATTAAACTTCTTTCTAATGGAAATGTCCATCACAATACGCCTTTGTTCAGTTGAATTAGTTAATTGGCTTGATGAAATTGTAGATGAGCTTTTGGGTGTGTCAGTTAGGGTGCAATGTAAAAACAGTACCTCTGTTTAAGTAGCCTGTTCAAGTTGAGGTCATGCAGCCTGTTCTCTCATTTCTCTTTCCAATAGATCAGATGAGAATAATTTGAAAACAGTTGTGGACTTATATGACTATCCGTGCCCCAAGTACCAGTCAGAACTGGAAAAGTTCCTGAATGACAGGCAAGTCATATCAAGGGGGTCAAGTAAATTTCAGACCAACAAGTAAGTAACACATATGCCTTCAGAACTTGTGTCCTTCGCCATGAGTCATAGAGATCACTGATGTGCAATATTATGCTAAAATGTCCTGTTGTGCCCCGCAAACCCAAGCAAGTTGCCTAACCTGTATTGCTTCTATAAATATTCAGTTATGCAACAGAAAAAGTCTAAATTGAATGAATCATTTTTCACATGTTAAAAATGTAATAATTGCATTTCAGCTCCTAAGATGCTTTGTTCACTTTATGTGAGCTCTTAAGTTTATAGCATCCTTTCCACGTTGTCTTGGGAACAGGCCTAGGCTCCGGGCTTAGTGCAGCTCTCTACTGGAAAAGCTGTTATGGAAAATACTTCTAATGATTGCTGTTACTCTTGTCCTTCTAACTTGCATCTTATTTATAATGCCACCATTGGACTATTCGCAAAGAAAGTCTAGTTACAGATCTATCAGCATGAAGGCCAACCTGTTTGCATTTAAGATGTTGATGTTTACAAGAAGCCTAGAGATTGAGACTGGAAGTTCTGTCAGGCTGCTGCTTTTATATAAATTACAAAATAATAATGTTATGTATTACTCAAGGTCTACTCTGCAGAGTTCCCTGAACTTTCAGAACTACTCGCAGCGCTTTAAGCTCCTGCTCCATCTGGAGGAGCACCAGATGAAAAAAGACATCCTGAAGTACAGCATGGAAAATGTGACCATGACCCAGGACAAAAACAAAAAAGATCTTCTTGTTCTTGAGGTGAGTTAGTTGAGATTGTCTTATTATATGAATCATTTGTTCATTTGTCATCACGTTATTTTACCTATTTAAAGCAACACAAAACAAACTGAAAAATGTGTAAAAAATGTGATCAAAAAGTTATTTTTATTTGATATCAGTATTATACATATCATGTAGTTAAACCGTGCTTGAATTTTTTGTAAACATAACATGTAACTTAAAAATGCATCAAAATGGCTTATCACTACAAGTAATACTCTTGCTTATTCATTCATAGTGTCCCTGTGAAAATGCAATAAAATATAAAGTTATTCATTGACTCCTTAATAGACACGTCTTACCTCTAGCAGAGTCTAATTAGTAAGTGAAGTTTTGGCAGCAGTAGCGAAAGACAAAATACAGAAACACACAACAGAAATTAAGGCGCCTTCTCATCGATTCGAGAAATGAATGTCCATTCTGAACGGATACTGAAAATTAACATTAAAGCTTATGAAAAACATGATTTTTAGCAAAAAACTGACCTTATATTAAACCGTTCAGTTTGAATATTTGACTAAATTTTGGGACATTAAGAAAAAAAGGCTAATGGTGAAGGAGGAACTCCAGCAAGGTGTGATTTGGACATAAGGAGGCAGAGCTGTACTCTGGCAAGGTGTGATTTGGACATAAGGAGGCAGAGCTGTACTCTGGCAAGGTGTGATTTGGACAGAAGGAGATGGAGGCTCCGTTGGGCTCAATTTTATTTTTTTTTAAATTCTGATTATAAATCTTAATATCATGAATGAAGCAGTCGGAAGTTTGGATATCTGAAGGTACCTAAAATTATTGATTTTGGGGAGGTAGTTGAGGGAGTTCTGGCATCTTATAAGGATACCACATGGTCAGATCCCAAGGTCTTACTGAATGACTGAATTCTCATTTCCAACAAGGTCCCAGGTTTGGCTGAAAACAGACCCTCTCTTCTGAGGGGGGATTGCATTTTTGCATCCAAAGCAGAAAACAAGGAGCCTCTCATGTACAAGGGCTATGTGCATGGGGTGGAACTGAATAAAGTTCTCCTGGGATTCTCCGAGAAGTAAGAGCTAAACGTTTCACTCTCCATTGCCTGTATCTGTCTTTACTGCCCTTGGTGTAGATGTTATACAAGTAAATTTTGTGTAACAAATGTCCCTACAGTCAGTAAAATTCATGGCTGATTAATGAATCTTTCATGAAAGATTATTGGAGTAAACCTCTTCCCTAGATGTTGGCCACCTATTTATCAGTCATTCTCTTTGCTTTTAGTTATTGCCTCTGCAGCAAATCATGTGAGGCATTTAGAGTCTGTCTGTCTGTTCATAGGCTGCTGCAGAGCTTCATCAGCAACATGAAGTTCAACGTGCAGTTTACCATCAGCCGCCTGCTGCTGCGCCTGCAGCATCGTGCAGTGAACCTAGCAGTGCAGGACAGCTTGGAACAGGTGCTCTTCCCCACAGGACGTGTATCAGAGACTGTGCCACTCCAATCCCTAAGGTTAGCCTCCCCTTTTTCCATGATAATTGGAGGACATGATCAGCCTAAAACAATACAAAAGTGGAAGTCTGAATAAAGTCATAACAGGTGCCGTTGGTATTGTTATAAACAGGCATCGCTCTTATAGTATCATAGGATTTAGTGTAGCTCCTAATGTGGGTTTGTGGAGCTGCATTTTCTCCTTTTGTCTGCATTGTTCTCTGCATTGTTTTGGTGGATTAATGACTTAAAATAGTAGTAGTGTTTGTTTGTGTGGGTAAGACTGTGAATGTAGTGTGGTGGACAGTGTGGTCTTACCTTTTGTGCTTAAGATTGTAGAAGAAAAGTTTGAAGTAAGGCATGAGAATGATGGTGTTGCTATGCATGAGAGAACCAATCAAAATGTACATACACCTCATGAGGCTTATTAATTTGACACATATAAAGTTGATTGATATACCAGATATGAAGAGATTAAGCTGATAAAAACATGCAAGGGTGCTTTTGCAATAATGTTGAAAAAAACACTAAGATTTCTAAATAGTCAGTCCAAGTCTGAAAAGAAAAGGGCGACTGCCCAGACCAGCCCATTAGCATCCCCATGTCCTCTACCAGCCCCAGTGCATTACTCCTGAAGGAGTAATGCTGCAAGTCCAGCATCCACTGTGTGACCAGTGTGTTCTTGGGCCAGGCCATCCACAACATTGCCCCTAGGCTTACCGCTGAGGTGTCCGTGTGCAAGCAGAACGACCGGACAAGATTGGGAGCCTTTAGCATTGGGTTGGACACCAAGGCCACTTTCAGGGAGTCGAAGACCCGCTCCACTAGATCACCCTAAACCACCCACTATAGCTGTCCCTTCCGGGTGCAGTCTGGGGGGGGGGGGGGGCGTAGTACAGAGGAGAAGTTGGGGACAAAGCACTGGTAGTTCCCCGCTAGCCCTAGGAATCACCGTCCCTGATTCCAAAACAAACTGCCGATACCGATACAGATTCCGATACAAGAGCGCTTTTTACTTGAACACTTTAATATAATAAATATATATGATATAAATGTTTATACTTTATATATTATTAATATTCTTATACTAGTAAAAACAAATGAGAAAATGTATTCCAAAAAATCTTTAATTTGGCTACTGGAAACATACATAATGTACTGTTGCACCTCGTTCATACGTCTTGTTTTAAGTGTTTTGAGGCATTTGCATTTCAGTTTCAACACCTTCCAAGAGAGTATACGCAAGTAGCGAATGTTTAAAATACCCCACATTTTTTTGCAATAGCACTTCACTTTTTGCAATTCACTTTGTTGCAATAGCTGTCCCTCGTGTATCACAAGCACAAAACAACCCAAGCTAGCGAATCCCAAATCATCCATTACGTACAGCCTTGACAATCTTTTTCTGGTTTCTAAGCTGGCCCCATCCAATAAGGTAGTGGTAGGTCTGGGGAGGTCTGGGGAGACCCAGGTAGTGCACATTTGGCAGGGTTAGCAGTCAGACCCAGCTGCCAAATCGCTCCCAGGACCTTCTCAAGGTGAGCGAGGTGTTCCTCCTAGCCGTCAGCGTGTACTACCACGTCGCTAAGGTATGCCGCTGCATAGACCTCATGTGGCTGAAGGACTGCGCTGAAAAGTTGCTTGGGCCCTATACACCCCAAAAGGAAGAACTGTGTACTGCAAGTAGCCCCCAGGGGTGCTAAGGACAGTTTTTTTCCCTGGCGTTCGGGGTAAATAGCATTTGCTAATACCCTATTGTGAGGTCCAGGGTACTGATGTATCAGGCCTTACCTAGGCATTCTACAAGCTTGTCTATCCATGGAAGAGGATAGCTGTCGAACTTGGCCACCTCATTCAGTTTTCAGAAGTCGTGGCAGAACCGCAGGAACTCATTGGGTTTTTGGGACCATCACTTTTGGGCTGACCAGGGGCTCTGGGACTCCTCAATCACCCCCAGTTGGTGCGTGTTCTGAATCTTCACTTCCATGTCGGGCCTCCGGGGTGCGATAGGGCCGCTGTCGGACTATGACCCCGGGGGGTGGGTCTGAGTGTGATGCTTAACAACATTGAGGGTGGCCAAGAACACTTCTTGATGTCACCCCACAAGCTCCCGGAGCTCCTGTATCTGAGAAGGAGAGAGGTCAGATTCCAGATTCCTGCCGCCATCCTGGTTGTCGTACCTGGTAGTTCCCTTTTCCTGCCCACTGTATACACCCCCTGCTACCTGGCTAGGATTTTGCACGTAGCCGTTGGGAAGAGGCCTAAGACGCGGTCACCAGGCTGGAAGTCTCGCACCAGCGATTTTCGGCTAGTGCCTGCTCTCGTTGGGCCTGTCCCATATGTTCACCTATCCCTCTAGGCTGTACACTTTTCTGTGTCTAATATTGTGTCCATTTTGCTGACCCACCAGCTTCCCCTCTTCCCCAAACTGTTCCTGTATTGCTGTTTAAATGTCCTCGGAGGGGAGGGAATCATGGCCAGCTGATTGCCATATATGGAATGTTATTGGTCAGTGATGAAGCCAAAATATTGAACCAAACTGTGTTGGCAGCTTGTTCCTAAAGAAAGGCACTGTGGGTTTTTAAGGATGTATTTTGTTTGATGAAAAGTTGCTTGGACAGCAACCATATTGGAAACGTCAGTTAACAGATTTCTCTTGGTGTCCCTGCAGTTTATTTGACAAAAAGTTAGAGAGTAATGAAGAACAGCGTTCTGCAATCCAGCACATTGTGTCTGGGTCATCCCGGCCAGCACCCTACCTCGTGTTTGGGCCTCCTGGAACCGGCAAGACGGTTACCTTAGTTGAAGCCATCAAACAGGTTCACTACCTTTTTAATTTACTGTTCTATCATCAGTCTATCATGTTTAAATATTTAATGTTTATGTTCAACAAATTATTGTAAGTCTATGATGGGTTGGTTCCTATCTTGGGTTATTCCCTGCCTTGCGCCCCTAGTTTGTGGGATAGGCTAAGGACCCCCATGACCCTGAATGGGACAAGCAGCTACAGGAAATGGATAGATGGATGGAAATTACTATGAGTAATTTTATTTATTGTTATTTGCAACTACGAAGGAGACATACACATGTATAAAAACACAGACTATACACTGCACAATACAAATAATAGCAGTTATATACTGGTGAATAGCATCTTGCTGTATGTTCGCATATTGTACACTGCATCATACTGCTTCATATCTGTGTATGCTTGTGTGCCCATCTCAGGTGGGAAGAAACAAGTCTGCACACATTCTGGCCTGCGCCCCTAGCAATAGTGCTGCAGACCTGCTCTGTGAGCGCCTACTGGGGGATCACATGGAACGCCGCAATGTGTACCGTCTGTACGCCAGCTGCGTGGATCCGAAAAGCATACCGAACAAACTGCTGGTAAGGCTCCTTCGGCACAAATTAGGCATCATTTACATTACATTACATTACATTCCTGGCACCGTTAAAAGCTGTTTTTTTAGGGTTTCCATTAAAATTTATTTTAAGTAGCACTGGAAAAAATCAATTCATTACCCCACATATTGAGAAGATGTAAACAGTCACTTACATGCTAATTATATGGTCAAAATATGTCTGACTTGTTTAGTGTGGTCTCACACTCATGAACTTTAATGACATCACATTCCTAATACATAGACTTTAATATAGAGCTAGCCCACCCTTTGCAGCTATAACAGCTTCAACCCTTCTGGGAAGTCCACAAGGTTTAGGAGTGTGTTTATGGGAATTTTTGACCATTCTTCCAGGAGAGCATTTGTGAAGTCAGGCACTGACATTGGAAGAGAAGGCCTGGCTCATAGTGTGGTAGAAAAATCCATGGTTATAATTAATAATGAAACTTATGATAACACAATTGATTCAACTACGATGATTATAATGATTATAAGGAGCTTGAAACATTTGATACACAAAACATATAATGCAATAATGCAAGCTTGCTTAAGTGATAGGTTTCCATTTTTAGATAAAAGGAGCGAACATATTTTGGTATGACAGCTTATTCTGCAAAAAGGACCGGATCAAGGTACAGACCTGACCCGCGAAGTAAGGCTGCTGCAGAAAACAATATAAGAAATGCATGTATGTTAGGGGTCAAGGATATGTAGAAAGTGAAAAAAGGAACATATGGCGAAGTGAGATGAAGAACTCAACTTGTTTAAACAGGGTAATGAAACCATAAGAGTGATCATGAATAGGATCAAGAATAGGATGACCCTGCCTTGAACTGATAATGGGCTCCATTTACAGTAACAGAAGTAGCTGGTGCCCACGGATATCCGACCCCTCCTTTAAACTTTAAATGTGGCACAATGCAGTTAGGCAAGTCCCGTTCTCCTGGCAACCGCCAAACCCAGATTCCTCCATCAGATTTCCAGAGAGAGAAGTGTGACTCGTCACTCCAGAGAACACATCTCCACTGCTGTAAAGTCCAGTGGCGCCGTGCTTTACACAACCGCATTGGGCGCTTTGCATTGCACTTGATGATGTAAAGCTCGGATGCAGCTGCTCGGCTATGGAAACCACTTCCTTGAAATTCTTTAGGCACTGTTCTTGAGCTAATCTGAAGGCCACACAAAGTTTGGAGGTCTGTAGCTATTGACTCTGCAGACAGTTGGCGACTTCCCCCATTGTGCGCCTCAGCATGCGTTGTCCCCAATCTGTGATTTTACGTGGCCTACCACTTTGTGGCTGAGTTGCTGTTGTCCCTAATTGCTTCCACTTTGTTATAATCCACTAACAGTTGACTGTGGAATATTTAGTAGTGAGGAAATTTGAAATTCAAATTCCAAATTTTCAAATTTCAACTACAGGGGGATAACACTGCTTTCAGTGCCAGGTAATGTCCTTGCTAGGGTCATCCTTAACAGGATCCATGATCACTTGCTTGCCTGTCAGCGACCGGAGCAGTCTGGTTCTACGCCTAAGAAGTCTACCATCAACCGTATCCTGGCACTGATGGTTCTCATCGAGTGCAAGCATGAATATCGGCAGAGGTTCTTTGCAGCCTTTGTTGATTTTCGTAAAGCGTTCGACTCAGTTGATCGCGTTGGCCTGTGGGACATTCTGAGACTTCGCGAGAGCCCCCTAAAGTTAGTGGATGTCATGGCCGGTCTGTACACTAGTACTCTGAGTGCTGTGCAGAGTGGAAGGAGAACCCAGTTCCCAGTTGATTCTGAGGTTTGCCAGGGGTGTGTTCTTGCTCCTACTCTGTTCAATACTTACATGGACTGGGTGTTGGGCTGGGTTGTGGGGCTCAGCGGCTGTGGGGCGTCCATCGGTGAAGAAAGATTTACTGATCTTGACTTTGCTTACGATGCTGTGATCTTCACAGAGTCAATGGAAGCTCTGATCGTGGCTCTTTGAGAGTCCGGATGTCTGGGATTGCGAGTGTCCTGAATAAAGACCAAGATCCAGGCATCTAGTGACTTCTTAGGCACAGCCATCAGTAGTGTGTCTGTCTGCGAGGAGAATGTCAACCTTGTCGAGAGATTTACCTTCCTCAGCAGCAGCATACACTAGAACTACTAAACCTGCACAAATTTGCGTAAATTCTGGTGCCTCTTCCTATGAAGTCAGCAGACGGATTGGAAGAGCATGGGGGGTCATGAAGTTGCTGGAAAGGGGTGTGTGGCGTTCCCAATTTCTTTGCAAGAGGACGAAGGTCCAAGTCTTTAGAGTCCTGGTGTTCCCTGTCTTGCTGTATGGCTGTGAGACATAGACGCTATCCAGTGAGCTGAGACAAAAACTGGACTCCTTCAGTACTGTGTCTCTTTGGAGAATCCTTGGGTACCGCTGGTTTGACTTTATGTCGAATGAGCGGTTGCTAGAGGAGTCCCAAATGAGGCACATTACCTGCATTGTGAGGGAGCATCAGTTACTGCATACTATGCATACTAATGCAAGAGTACCTGTGTGTTAAACAGTTAACATCCAAGAATATAAGCTTAAGAGTTAAGCCCTACCCAGCCATAACCATAACCATAAGTAACCAAACAAAATACAAGAGTTTTTGTATTTTTAGTTTTTTCATTGCAGTCACAGATTTTTATAAAATAGTTTTCCCATATGGGGACCAGGTAATCCAGCTAGGGTGGGGCTCATGCACTCTAAAATATATGCTTTTACAGTTTGCATCTTGCCAGCATGTATATCATTTATGCAGTCTGTATCCTCATATGTGCTTTGCACGCCCCCCTATCCTGTGGGAGTCTTCCTGTTGTTGTCTGATAGACGTGCTCCAGACTTACGCCTTTGTTCTCCAGCCTGCATTTCTGCAAATTCTAACGAGCTCAAAGTTCTAGCGAAATTGTCACACTAAGGTTAAGGTTGTCATAGTTAGCATTAGCATTTTCCCCATATAAATGAATGAGCGGTCCCCAAAAAAATATGATTACAGGACTGTATGTGTGTGTGTATATGAAATCTTTGGACTGTGGGCATAAACCAGGATTCCTGGAGGAAACCACATGCAGTCTGCAAGAACAGTGGAGTGAAGTCTGATGCTATAGTCGGTCAGTTTAAGTAATTATGTTTGGGTATTTAGTGGGGTTGCTCATTGACTGTAGTGAAAGTATATGATTTACTGGAGCAACAACTTACACAGGACAAAATAAGTCAGAGTCTTAAAACATTTAGTTAATACAGTTAATAATGATCTCTGCTCTGGTTGATACCCCAATATCAAGTGATAGCTAAACTGTTCACGGTGTTTGAGGTATTTCCTTATTGATAACCAATATGAGGAGCAAGTTCAGAGGGGAAGGCTTGTGCATTTGTCTGCCAGTGGCCCACATGCAATGTAATTCCCCCAAATAATGCTGCAAACACTGCCAGTGACATCACTGCTGATGCTGGGCGAACCTTGTGTGTCAAGGGCGCATGTTTTACTAAAATTTTTTTGCGTGACCTTTTACTGCTTTAACTTCACAATCTGGCACTCAGAACACAGACATTCCCCCACCAAATCGCTGCAGAAAAATAAAACACAACACGACATATCAAGTTACAAGCTTTTTGGGAATGTGAAACACCTGACTCACCCTCACATGACACCATACATGTGGTCACTTGTTCTGTGGTATTTTTAAATTGCCTATAGTGTGTCAGCATGTGCCATATGACACTGGCTTCTCCTTTGAGGAACTAGACAGAACTGCACTGTGCTTTTAGACTTACCATAGCTTGGCATTGGTTAAGTGATCATGTAAGATGGATTAGTGAAAGTATGTCATTTGAACCCCTGTGTTTATCTTTTATTGTGTTCTTATGTGTTATGTCAAACAGGACTGCTGTAACTTCAAAAATGGTAGATTTGTGTTCCATTCCAAGGAGAAACTTATGGAGTACAATGTCCTGGTCACCACACTATATACTGCTGGACGGTAAGGCTGGTGACTGAGTCAGCGATACGTTTCACGCCTTGGGGATGCACTGATGTATTTAAGGAGCAGAACTCTACTCAGATTTCAGCCACTCTTAGTAAAGAAAAGATGCTTATATTAGTAAAAAATTAAACAAATCTGAACTTTGTACTTTATTCCAAGGACACAAAGGTAATCCACAATTTTTTTTTTTATTCTGGGGGTCATGTGGCTCAGCAGATTAGGATGCTGTGGTTAGCAGTTCAAATCCTGTCATTGGTAAAATGGCGTCACTGTTAGGCCCTTGAACAAAACCCTTAACACCAGCTGCACCAGAGACTGGCTTACTTTGCATTCTCAATTGTATGTCGCTAACTTACATAACAGAAGGAAACAAACATTTTGAATTATGTCTTTTGTGTGGAGTTCAAATTGACCCCAGTAGTCGTTGGAAAGATTTCGATAAATATTTAGCATGTGGAGACCTTTTGTTAATTACCTGCCCAGCATCTTCCAAGTTCCTTCAATTTGTCCAGCTAACAGTTGTTCCCCACAGATTTGTGACCGGAGGCTTTCCCAAGAACCACTTCACCTATATTTTTGTGGATGAGGCTGGTCATGCCACTGAGCCAGAGACCATCATTAGCATAGCAGGTAAGGGGTGCTGCAGTGGCTCACATTAGCAATTTACTACAGAAAGATGCCTATTCAAGGGTTACCACTGACTGCTCAGAAATTCTATCTAATATTGCGTCTATTTCACGGAACACGGTACACCAATATGTGTTTTAAGTGAACCATTTTCTCACAACCCTGACCAGGATAAATGGTTAGATGTATGGTGGCAAACCATGCTGTACATGTGAACTGATACCCCCTCAATGCTCTGAATTTGTGTGAATGAATTTGTGTTTCATGAGTACCCTACAATTCATTAGTGTCATGTTTAGAATGTCCCCACAGCTCTGTCTCTCTGGATAGGATACAAATTATCGTGACCATAATTTAAGCAGGTACAGGAAATGGACTGATTCATGATTTGGTGTAAAACCCATACTGGGATTTTTAAAAGCAGTAAACTTTCAGTTTAATTTCAGTTCCATAGGAGGTCACTGTTGAGTTACTGATCATTGTTGAGCGTACTCTAGTGGCTAAAGGTGAGGAAAATTTTATACTAGTATTCACTGATGATGTCATATGTTTTTTTTTTTTTTGTCAGATGTAAATGCAAGATGTTTTTACTTTGTTGGTATAGTGCCAGAGAACGGAAGAGAGAAAGATTGAAAAAGATTTCAAATGAAATACAGCAAGTGTACAATTAAGGCCTCAGAAAAGAAGTGAAAGACATACCTTCGCAAGATGTTGAGCAGTTTGAAGACCACCCATATTGAGAAATGGGGCTCAATAAACTGAGGAAATAGCTGGTGTGGAAGATTCATGATGCCAGACAAATAATCCTATCTATCACTTGCTATTTTATTAGCAGCAGCTTGATAAATATGTACTGTACGTTTTCTTATCGGAGCTTAAACATTAGCATGACATTAGTATACATGCAGTAAGCTCTGGAGACATTGCCAGAGCTGGTTTCTTTTCTGAAGTGCTCTGTGGGAAGGCCACCATTTTTAGTATTTAACAACAATGAATGTACATAAGGTATCGTGAAGTTAAAAAAAAAAAAATCTATAAACCTCTACAGACAGTCTTCATTAGGGTCTGCATTTAATACTGAGAGCATCAACCGATGCAAGGACTCCGTATAGCAGTGTGAAACTGATGACTGCTATGTCAAAGCCTTTACATGATCTGAATCTTTGTTAAATATTTTATTTGAATCATTTGAAAGAGAAGAGAAGCTGATATGCTGTGGCTTTTCCAGTATATCTGGAAAGGATGGAAGGGTTGAGTGGTAAAAATTAGATTGTATTTAGTTCTGCTTTTGATTTGAAGTATTTGTGAGAACACGATGTCAACACAATGATGAGTTAATATGGAGTAACAACTGATGGACATGTCTCTTCAGAAGGTCCGTTAAAATCATTCCCTGTGCAGTGCTGGTCTGCCCATTTGGTCACATAGACTGTCCAATCCCACCCTACCAACCCCCCCTCCCAGATTTTGATTAATATAAATCTTGGTTTCTGTAAGATAAAGATATACATAAGTACTCTGCTTCCTTTGATTAGGTTCATTAATTACATCTATTATTCAGATAAGAGTTTGTGTAATAAGTCAGGTTTACTGTCCTTGTCTAAAAGATCATAATATTTGGCGCTATCTATTACCTTTGTCTAGACCCCGAATATAAGACAACACCACTTTTTCAGACAAATTTTGAGGAAATATCTTGTATTCAGCTTGCAGTAACATTACTTGTGAAAATGTTATTTGAACATTATGAACTGGAGAACTGCTGTCTTCTAACTTCAGGGATATGGGTGTGATTCCTTTACCGTGTGTGTGTGTGTGTATGTGTGTGTATGTGTGTGTGTCTGTGTCTGTGTCTGTGTGTCTGTGTGTCTGTGTGTCTGTGTGTGTGTGTGTGTGTCTGTGTGTGCGCGCCCTGCCAGTTTCGGCATACGTTTCTTTTGGGTACTTCCATTTCCTCCCACAGATCAAAGGCATGTGGGTTCGGTTAATTGTTGTCTCCAAATTGCGATTTGTGTCTGTGCACATTTCCTAAAATGCACAATGCCTTATGTCTTACTCCCATAAATAAATTCATAGGTGCTCTGCACACAAATGTACCAGTGTGATGTATAACTACTTTATCTTCATCCTGGGACTTTAACTAGTGGTCTTTAGAAACTGCATTAGATAAAATGATGTTGTTACACTAAACAAGTTAAATGTAAATTACCTTGGTTTGGAGAGTTTTCACTTTGAATACTGATGTTGCAACAATTTCATATGATTGTTGACTGTAGTATTTGACTTGAATGCTACTATTGTAGTTTCTGCTGTCATGTCTGTGATGAAAGATGCATTGTTGGTGGTAGTCTGGTTTGATGACCTCTTTCACATTTTTCCCAGGACTCCTTCAAGCACAGACTGGGCAGGTGGTCCTGGCAGGGGACCCCAAGCAGCTGGGTCCCATTATAAGGTCCTCACTGGCCAGGTCTGGATTAGGTGAGAGCAACAATGTGATGCACACTGTCCTCCTTGAAGTATTAATGGAATGACTACAGTGTACTTGAACATAAACAGATCTGTGAGTTGCTCCCTGTGGCTGAAAACTGGGGTTCCAGTCTTGTTAGCAATGTACAGAGTGGGTCATTTTCAAAGCTGTTTGTTAGAAGCTAAGATTAGTGGCTGTATGAGTTTCAATGAGAAAATAGACCCTACTGGAACAGTGAGCTGAGTCAGTAAATTTCCACAAGGGCCAGCGCTGGCAGCCCAACTTTCAGTGCATTGTTGATCACTTCATTCACATCATATTCAAGTGCACTCATTCAAGACAGTAATGACAAGACTTAGTGACAAAGTGATTTCCACTAATAACAGTGTTCCATTTGTGTCTGCACATTCCCCTTTGTTTTGCTTAATAAGTGCAAATACTGTTTTGGCTTACAAATTTGTCATAGGCCTGTCTCTACTGGAGAGACTGATGTCAAGCAATCAACTATACGAGAAGAATTCTGAGATGGGGTTTGATAAACGCTGTGTCACCAAGTTGGTGAAGAACTACAGGTATTTCAAAAGTTCTCTGTTCCCCTTGACTATTCCTCTGTTTTCCCAGAGGTGGAAAGTTCAGGTCCAGAAATCAATTGAATACTATGTGACTATGACTTTATATTTAACTGGTTGGTTGAAACAAAATTTTGCCCTGAATTTGTACTTTCCGAACTTGATTTTTCCTATGACCGTATTAGGCTCTTGGCAGTGTCTCTGTGGATACTCTACATGAATATCTGCCTCTGAAGGATCCCCGGTGTCTGCACTTGTTCTCAGTGACGTCTTTTCCCCAGGTCCCATCCAGCCATACTCAAGATTCCAAATGAGCTCTTTTATGATGGTGAGCTGCAGGAGCATGCCGACCAGACGCTACGCAATTCCTATTGCAACTGGGAGCACCTTCACAAAAAGGTAACTGGTGTAGTACATGATTTTGAGGCAAAGTGAGCTTGTGTTGAAGAAAAAAAATCATATATGGCCTTGGTTATTAATCAATCAACCAACCAATCCATCCATCCATTCATCTATCCATCCATTCATTCATCCATCTTCGAAGTTCTTCTCCAGTACAGGGCTTCAGAGGGCCTAAAATACTGAATTTATTTTACTGTACTGAGGTATATGTTAGATAGTACCAAGATATTTACTCTGTGACTTTTAAATTTTAAAATCGAAGAATCTTTCAAACACGACGATAGCAAATCATCCTGCCAAAGCGATTTTGTGTCATATTTTAATAATTACATTTCAACTAACAGCACTTTTCTGGTATTATTTAATGAGTTACATATTTTCAATGACCCGGGAATTTTTAAGTGCACCAGCTTCTGCATCTTCCTTTTAAACTACATATTTTCTCCCTGTGTGTTGTAGAGGTCCAGTATTTCATCACAATTTGTTATATGGTTATATATTTGTATTTTTAAGTAGGCCATTGTGTCCTATTTTGGCTGGTTGGGGTCATACTGAAACAAAATGGATGTTATGTGGGGAAAAAAGCAAGTTTGTCCCCTATGTTGCCCCCCGCCCCAGCGGTAGCTTTGGTTTTATCTTTAGTCAATGCCAGATGTCTCACCAAGGTCTTAAAATGCAGGGACAAAATTGAAATATTTGGATTCTCTAAACGCTGTGTTTTATTGTGAGTCTGCTATATTTTTAGACAGAATCTGTCATGATGTCTAGTACCATGCAAAAGTCTTAGGCAATCAAAAAATATGTTTAAATCTGTCTGTCTGGGTAATAAATATATATTTGCTCAGAAGAAAAATCTAACGTAAAACATATGCAAATTACGAGTAACTGTAAAAACTAAAAGGAATTTGTTCTGTTGTCAGAAAAATTACCAGTATCTTGTCGCTTCAGTTCCCAAACCTCTGCTCATTCTGTGTATTTGTTAAATTTCATTGCCAACTCTATTCATCCATTTTCACGGGGGGCGGGGAGGGGCAGGACACACTCACACGCAGGCAGACCTATGGACAATTTTATAACTCCAATTAACCTCAGCATGTTTTTCGATTGTGGGGGGAACCAGAGTACTCAGAGGAAACCCCACGATGACATGGAGAGAATGGTAAATGGACTGCATTTATATAGCACTTTTTTCCAAAGCGCTTTACAATTTGCCTGACATTCACCCATTCACACTCGCATTCATACACCGGTGGCGGAGGGTGCCATGCAAGGTGCCAACCTGCACACTAGGAGCAATTCGGGGTTCAGTGTCTTGCTCATGGACACTTCGATGGGGTCAGGAGGAGCCGGGTCTCTGCAACCCTCTGGTTGCCGAACGGTCGCACTACCTCCTGCGCCACATCACCCCAAACCTGCAAGAACATGCAAACTCCACACAAATAGAGTCAAGGCAGAGACTCGAACGCTGGCCCTGGAGGTGTGAGGCAACAGTGTGAACCACTGCAACAAGATGCCACCCCTCAGCAACAGATCAATTTGGTTACTTAATTAAATTAGTTTAAAAAGTCAGTGAGGTATTGATTACCCATGTGAGGTGTGCTAGTGGTTGAGTCAAAAAAATACATAGATGTATTAGACGGCTATCGCGCATTCTGGGGTGACTTTAGGAGAGGTTTTGAGATGGTTATGCTACAGTAAAGCACTACATGCGATCATATTTTTACACCAACATGAAAATCATTTAAACATAATTTTCTTTGACTGCCTAGGACTTTTGCATGGTACTGTGTATTATTTTATGGACTGTAACTACTATCGATACAGACTCCCCTAGAGTGTCAGCTGGGGATCGCACTGGCTGGACGTGCTTACAGTCCTGTACTTCTGTTTGTAATTTTAGTTGCCGCAGGCTCTCTGGGCTGCTGTAAAACCACACAGTTTAAAAATAGCTTAGAGCAGTTCACAGTTTTTTCTGTATTTCTGGGTTGAAGTAATAAATTATGGTGCTGGTAAGCACGTGCACCTGTACTAATGTAGGTCAGCATCTTCTGCGGCTCCTTTTGTCTTGGTAGTTTTTGGTGAAATCATTTTGTAGCCCAAAAGTCAGTTGAGTAAATTTTTCTTGGTACAGCCTGTTTGGTCCAGTAAAAATGTAGCCAGTCTGAGACAGGAAGCCTCCCTATAATGTGAAGGGCAAAGGTAAAGGGTATTTCAGCCTGCTGTTGTATAAAGAAATTTATTTAATGATCAGGTACATGAGAATTGTGTACTGTTTCCCACCCTAGAATCTGAAGAGGAAAGAAAAGAATGACATCAGTTTGGAAATCTTTAACATTTAAGGGGTCATGTTGAATTGTAAATGTAGGCTCTTTTAATTTCACCTTCCCCCTTTTTGACTCTTTAGGGTTTTCCGATCATATTTGATGGAGTAACAGGGAAAGAACAAAGAGAGCAAAACAGCCCGTCTTTCTTCAATGTGATTGAGGTCGAAGTCATTGTGAAATACCTGAAGAAGCTATTGGAGACTCAAGCCAAAAAGGGTCTGCAAACCCTATCACCCAAGGACATTGGCATCATTGCACCATATAGGAAACAAGTAAGTTAAGGGAAAATTTTAAATGCTTTCTATGACAGCATTTAAATGAAAAAAACATCTGAACTTCTCTAATGTTCTTTAGGTAAATGCGTTGGCTTTTAACACATTGTTTATGTGATATTGTTCACTATAATATAAGAATAAATTAGTTATTGTAATTATTAGTTATACTTTAATTGGAAGACAGTCGATGGCAGCAAGTTGCCTTTACACAGAATGGAAAATAAGTGGATCTTCTTATAGAATCTCTACATAAAAAACTTATAAGGCAGGCAATTTCAATTCAATGCCTGTTTGAAAAACATGCAGATGAAATGGTATCAATATCTCCAAGGGAGTGCAAGTGGAAAAAGAAGAGCGTAATGTGGACAATTGTTTCAATGAATATGGTAAATGGTATGGGGGAATTACCAATCTTATGAACAAAGCTTGTTCTAAAAATATTATATCAAGTGTGTTTAGTCAGAATAATGCAAATATGAAAATCTCCAGTTTCACAGGGGAAATTAATAATAAAGTAAATCAATACAGCCTTATAACTGGGAAGAGATGATGGTAGTCCGACACATAGCTATAACTGAGCTATAACTAAGACACCTGATCATTGGGCAGAGGGGCATTGCTAAAGATTTTGGGCCCCATGAAAGCATATCATACCTGGACTCTCAGTCCAGACCAATCCAGTTATTTTCTAAAGGGGGGGGGGGGGGGGGGGGGGGGGGGG
>JAODLD010000113.1:8816311-8831818 GCA_026781065.1 Mormyrops boulengeri
TTTGTTGTTGTTTTCTTTTTTGTTGGTGTGCGGTGTTCCCCCCCCCGCTCCCCCCCCCCCCCCCCCCCCCCCCCCCCCCCCCCCCCGCACAGCGGGCCCGGCCCGGCCCCGCCCGGCCCCCCCCCCCCCCCCCGAAATCCATCGCCATTGTGACAGTGTGCATGTTCTCCTCCTCTTGTTTTCTTGTATGTGCATGTGGCTTATTACATTGCCATGTCATTCCCTGTCACATCATGCTGTATTCTACTATGTAAAACATATCTATAGACATAATAGCTAATGGAGGTGTTTCATAAGCCTTATACAAAATTTGTAACACAATAAACAATAAATGTTAAATGTAAGCTCTCCTCTATTGCAGAGGGGCACAGAGGAAAAAAATACAATTATTATTGTTGCTGTTAAAACAAACAAACAAACAAACAACAATAATAATAATAATTACAAATATACTACAACAAAGTCCCCTACTCCAAAGGTGGAAAGTTCTGGTCCAGAAAGTACAAATCCAGACCAAAGTTTTGTTTCAACCAACCAGTTCAGTATAAAGAGTCACAGAGTACTCAACTGGTTGGGTGAAACAAAACCCTGGTCTAGATTTGGACTTTCTGGACCTGAACTTTCACCTCTGGTGTGCACAACGTCCTGTCATACTGTATCTTGTCTCACAATATTTACCCTTGTCTTACCTCAGAAGATGAAGCAGAGGAGAGTGCCATCCAGCGGTATGTGGACCCAGTGTTTAGGAGGGAGGAGTGAACCAGCAGATATCATTCACTGGCTTATTGAATATTGTCCAAGATTTTCAAGGGATACTAATAATTCAATTGCCATAGTTTACATAGAACTTTTGCCATCAATATTTACCCATTATGCCAGGATATCTGCAAATTCTAATTTTTCACCAGAGTCTTGTGGGTGTATTGACCTGCAAATTTGAATGCAGCCCAGAGCTCAGTATGCTGTTGGATTATATATATGTTGTGGTAGGTTTTCAGTTGTATTTTTACATAGGGGAGACCGGAGACAATATTTGAATGGGGTCAACTGTTCAAAGGAATACAGCAATCTTCATAACTAGTACAATTTTATTTTGAAATTAAAAATGTTTTTTTCCCCCCATTATGCATTTTATAAAAACTATAAGAAATGTTGTCAGAACGGGTACAATGCATTCCTCGGTCGCTCTTTGTAAATCTTGGGTCAGATATTTAGGATAAAATGGCTTTTTGTTTTAAAAAGGTTGCCGACCTCTGATCTATACTTGTATGACTAAGTAATATCTAATATTTAGCAGGTCAACGTGCCGATCTGTTGCTGGGCTTGTGTTTTTCTTAAGTGATGAAAGGTTTCTGATGACCTTTGGACAATCTTTGTTGTTTATTGTTGGTAATTGATTTCCAATAATAAATGCATATATTTACATAAAGCAATCATGCCTTGCCAATATTGATAAGAATATTAGCACCTGAAAAAATCCCTTAATGGTAAATGTTGAATAAATTCATGATTTCGTTTGCGATTAATTTGATTAACTATGGACAGTTGTGCAATTAATCATGATTAAATATTTTCATCTATTGACAGCCCTATTAAATATGCATATTCATTACTTTCTCATTTGCACTTTAACCAACATTTTCCATGACATAACAGTAGTCACTGCAAGAGACACACTAAGTAACTGGCATGTAATGTCATACAGTCACATACAGATTCCACTGTGACTTTCTTCTGAGACCAAATGTAACTGTAGCAGTTAGCTGGTAAAATACTGCCCCACAGGAGTGGGGTGTACATAATCTACCAGATCCCAAACTCATGAAGACTGAACACTATGAAACAAAAAGTTGTTATATTAGCATTTTAACTTTAGAAAAACATATCCCCATCGCCCCCTTGCTCTGATCTAACCACTACTCCTCTCCAGCCCCGCTACAGTAGGCTTGGGTAACATCTGTTTTTTAATAAGAGGTATACCGTACAAACTTTGTGACGTAGTATAATCCGGTTCAGCAGATCTCTACCTGTTCTTTCATGTGCTACCACTGACAAGGCCTATGGCTAAGTGACACGATTGGATTCCCCCCACAATACATTTTGTTGAGCAGGAGTGGGGTTATGGGTTCACCCACAAAGAATTTCGGTGACTGAAAATACCACAGTATAATGAAAATATTACCGTATTATTAAAAGTACAGCTTATAATAAATTGATAATATTTGTTGAGCGGGGGGTTGCTGCAATAAAAAAATAAAATTATATAGACTTTTTTTTTTGAATATTCCGAAAATCTTCTCATGCCCGAAAATTTGAGAATCACTGACCTATACAATGATTCTGGGAAGTTTGCAAAATGATCAGTGGAATATATTTAGATGTCTGTGCTCACAAGATGGCAGCTGCAAGCTCCCGTTTCACCTTCTGCTGCAATTACAATTCTGGGGCCATTTGTCTCGGGTCTATTAGGTGTAGATTTTCATCCATATGATGTTTTTGTGAAGTGTTAATAAGAACTAAAGATCAAACGGAGTAATAGGAGTTATCCTGTTCACAAGGTTTCAGTTCATGAGCCATACAACACCTCTGCAAAGTTGGGAACCATCAAATACTTTGAGTTACGGTCATATCGGGGTCAAGCGTCTGAAACTGCCCCTTTTTGCTGTCACTATGTGGAATTAATTCAATTTTGGGATGATCAGTCTCAAAATGTCATCATTTCCAATTTCCCACTCAATACAATGCTTCTAACAAAGTATGAATAATATCCCTCACATACTTTGAGTTATTGTCTTAATGACAAAGTGTCTGCAGGGGCACAGTCCCAAAACTACATGTATTCACAGGAAAATGAAATGAAAATTCAGCAGTTGTCCCTGGTCTCCCCCAAGTCATCCCCAATTTCACTCTGCTGGTATTACGTGTATAGAGTATTCTGAGAGTATTACAGAGTATTTGGACCATAAAGTGGCTTATTGAGAGTTCATACAAGTATAATTAAAGAACTATTTGTATTGCATCAAATCTTGTGTCATTACAAATAAGCAGAAGTCAACATTCACTTTCCAGATTTTAAAGACTCCTTTTGACTTTGATCACTCAGGTAAATTGAAGCAACAGGATGTAAAAAGTTTGGTTTAAAGATGCCATTAAAAAAAAATGTGATGTGTTCTCTTTATTTGAACATTTGCTACAACACTAGTTCTGTTTACAAAGCATTGACAATCAGCATTTATACAAATCTGGATTATTTTAGCACTTTTAATTAATCCTGGAAAATTAAGGAAAACAAAAAAGTTGGAGGAAAACAATCCAAACATACCAAAGTTGTCCCAAAAGACAAATACAGTAGCAAAGGGAGGTCAGGTACAGACCCATGCAAACAAAGGGATAAAATCTGTATAGGTATGTATTGATGTTTAATCTTAGACACATATAAAATTCTCACAAACACTTTACTCGGTACAGTACATGCTCCACTAGTACAAAGGCCATTGGGGTGGTCTTCAAATCTGTGGTGAATTCAGAGGGTCTTCGTTCTGTGTCCACTCTGAAATCCATTACAGATGGCCCCATACTTTAATCCCTAGAATCCCTGCAGAACTTTGACCTTTAAAAGGACAGATGACTGTACTGCTTTGGCCAAGAAACCTTGTAAATGGTTATATTGTATATGCAATGGCAATGTTATCAGCCTGAATTATTTGTTTTTCCTCTGTCAATTCTTTCACCTTTCTTGCATGCCTTTCCTTTGAGTTCCTAGACTACACTGTTCTTTGAAAAACTAAAAATATTCAAGTTTGTTCAGTCTAAAATTCAATATGCTATATATAAGGCTGTTGCACCCCGATTCCCTCATTTATGAACTCCAGGGGGCAGTGTTCTCCAGATGCTGATCTTTAAATGAAAACGTTTTATTTCCTTTGTAGGGATATGCTGAAAACCACATCACACAAAAGCCTATCTGGTTCTAGCATTCCCAGGTATTGTGTCTATACAGCAAATAGACTTTTGTGCTCTGCACATTTATTAACCCATATCTACATCCTTTCATCTAATGCATTTCTGAGTTTGGTCTGAAGCATCATTAAACAAGTTGTTCCCTGCACTTGAGCCTCCGCTTGGCCAAACACACTATTACTACATCAGTGACATGTCAGATGAGTGCATCGGAGTAAGCTGACCTTTTGCTAACCAGTGCTGCAGTTTGATGTCACCATCATAGTGTGATGTTCAATTGGAGGAATGTAAGGAAAAGAAAAAGTTTTGGGCCCATACTGAATGGTCTGGAGCCACTGCAGGCTGTGATGTATGCTAGCATTAGTTGTACCTCACAGCTTAACTCCAGGAGGTGTGTGTGTATACAGTTAACATTTTTAGGGAGACCCAATAGATAAGCAAGTGTTGCTCAGTATTACTTTGAGTGAGTAATCAAAAAACTCATTCTGCAACTCAGTGGCAACTAGTAACCCTATGAAGCAAAACCCAGCTGTATAGTCACCTTCTAATTCCTGCCCTGTGAGCTTCAAAAACAAAACAAAAACAAAACTGTACACAGCTTAGCATCTGAATGGCACACTTTATAAGAAAGGGATAAAAATCCAAGTAGGTGTTACAGGTGCCATGAAACGGCTAGAAGGCCAGCTACCATGATCAGCTCAGACAGTAAACACTGGAGTTTCTCTGGCCTCTATACCTGAAGGACTGCAGCCTTATGCAAGCAGTACTAACATGTCAAGAATGTCAAACACTAGCAAGCATTCAGCACTTACAGAAAGTCAATGTGTCTTATCAAAAGGGTAAGGCAAACGGGTCACAGAAAATTATGGCTATCATACTGACAAAAACAAAATGCTTTGACTGGCCTTAGTCCACCTGGAGTGGAGAGATGAGCAAGAGAGCTCCATTGAAGTTATGATATGTTGATTTAGAACAGGTGACACGCAGCTTACACTCAGACTTAATATTCCATAGTCATCTCAATGCATTACAGCGGTGCTGTGGGGGTTTATGGGGGGAAATTGAGGCATGAAGAAAAACCCTCCAGGTAACCCACTGTTCACTCAGTCATTCTAATTACCCAGAACCCCTACACGAGTCCTAAATAAGCCTGCAAGGCAGGAAAGACCATCAAACCAGAACCCAGAAGGAAAGAAGAGTTAAAGGCCTGCATTCATCATTATGATTATACATTATAGCTGTAATGCAAAGTCTTCTCCAAATAGTGAAGTGCAGGTGTAAAATTTCAGCTTATGAATGAGAAACAATACAGACAGCTTTCTACAACCGCAGAATTCTTCTTGGTACCTGAATTCCCAGTCATCCACTCATAAGTCCAGTTTGTAAACCATTTAGGCTGGCTGCAGCCCTGGAAAAACTACTCGGTGTATTCTGGATTGCTTTGCTGGTTAATATTCTGTCTCTTGGCTCTCTCAGATCCATATCTCTTCCTATAATTTATTTAAAAGGTTCAGAATTCTACCAGTTATTTACCTTACATTTCACCCTTCTTTCCTTTCATTGTGATTACATTTGACAGAAAGATACTGCCCTACAGAGAACTTGAAAGGTACAATGATAGGAGGCTGTGCTACCATCTTATCCTTGGACAGTCCACTCTGACCATATGGCAATATCTTATAGCAGTGTTTCCCAACCCGATCCTCAGAGACCCACAGAAAGCCCATGTTTTGCTCCCTCCCAGCTCCCTGCCAGACAGCCCGTGTTTTTGGTCCCTCCCAGTTTCCTGCTAGATAGTCCACGTTTTTGCAAAAACCGGACTGTCTGGGGGTGGGGGGGGTCCGTGTGGACCGGGTTGGGAAACAGCCTCATAGCATTGCAGCTTGTGATCAGAACACACTGCACCCTCTGTCCAAAACAGGGACAATTTTCTCATGTTGATAAGTGGGGAGGCTAGAGTGTCCATTTGACTACACTGAGGTGTGGTGTGACAGGAGACAGGCAGCTTCCCCACAGCTTTCTACACCTCCATGACAGCTTGGAAAGTCCCATGGGGGGTTGCAGGGGGGTGGCAGGAATTGGTTGACAGGTTCAATCCGCGCGTGCCACTTCAAATGTAAAACGTTAAGGCTGGAAGGTACTGGGCACAGCTGGTTTCTGTCAGACCAACTCATAGTGCTCGTTTGATCATCACACCATCCACTTCACCCTTTCAACAAGGGAGCTGGCACAATCCACCCAACTTGCCCCCCACCCTATTATTTATATGACACCAAGCAAAGCTCACAAATAAATGTGCTGCTAACGTGTGGGTGAGCTGAAGAGACATGCGTGTGCATAAAAACATGCATGCGGACAGACATATACATACTATCGATTTCCTCACTTAAACAGGATGATAAAGCTGCAGAAACAAACCGAATAGGAGAAAACCAGGCGAGAAACAGAAAAGGAAATATAAAATATCCAACCTATGGATCTGCCCAGTTTGCCTTTTTTTCAGTATTTGTTTTTCTCCTCTTGTTTTTGCTTGTGAAAAACATGGGGCAGATGTTACTTAGGGATCCTTCTCCTGGGGTTTTATTAAATGCTTGGCCACCCCCAACAACCCCCACAACTCTCATTGTTTCAGACCCCACAACCTTCACAACAATAAACAGCCACTTCTCTTCTTGCGCTTGCGCACTTGTAGCGCCGCCCTGGTGGCCATCTCAAACACTTCACGAACTCCATCTTTAGTCTTGGCTGAGCACTCCAGGTAGCCAAAAGCCCCTATGCGGTTAGCCATGTCCCTGCCCTCGTCTGACTTGACAGGCTCCTGAGTGAACAAAGACACCTATGTTAGACTACATTCAGTCGCTAGGACTGGTGTTTGTGCCACGTTTGCAAATGTACTGTCTGCAATAACCACTACAGAAAGGTGTCCCTCAAGTGAATCTGTTGACCTCCCCCCCCCAATGGCATACCTCATAGCCTTGGGGGTGGGACACTGTTCATCTACCTCTGAATATTAGATATTAAGCGGAAAAAATGGAACCAGGCCTCAGGTTTTCCAGGCTGCTGCTAACACATACTATGCAAGACAAGCTGTTCAGTTTCAGGAAGTTAGTATGAACTGAGCTTTCGTTGGGCTGAAAAGTTCCAAAATGTGCTGAAAATGCTAAATCCTAGAGCACACAGGAAACAGTATCCCATAAATGTGATTATAAATTAGGCAATTTTCAGCAAAACAAAAAAAAAAAAAAATAAATTCTTAGAGGAGCACGCATTCTCCCCAGTATCTCGTGCACCTAACCTATAATGTAAAGTATGTAAAAAGTATTCAAAGATATCAGTTCCAATTATATAATTGTTAATATTAAAGTTCTAGTAAGTAGGGTTAGGGTAGGGTATACCTGCTTCATCTTGGCCAGTTCCCTCCTCGTGTGGTCATCATTTCTCAAGTCCTTCTTGTTGCCCACGAGTATAATGGGGACATTGGGGCAGAAGTGCTTGACCTCGGGGGTCCACTTCTCCGGGATGTTCTCTGCCATGTTTGATCAATGAGAATGGGCATGAGCAATAGAGACACAGCAGAGAATGAACAGTAAGCAGCTAAAAGCAGCGGATAAGAATATGTGCCCAATCGTTATGTAGGTGGTGGAATTTAACATTTCAACTTTACATAGACACAGAACACTAGACTCCGAATAAGAAACTATCAGCTTATAAATACTGGGTGGCTGACTGTCAAATAAAGTGACTAAAGTGGCAGCCCCCCAGGAATGAATCCCTGACATTATTATCATTCAAATAATTCCACAAGGTATTAATAACAAACTTCCTAGGTTAACCGAAGCCCACCATAACAGAGATAAACATATAGCAGGGACCTCAGACCCTTTACCTAAACTGTCAGGACTATCGATGGAGAAGCACATGAGGATGACGTCAGTGTCGGGGTAGGAGAGCGGCCGCAGGCGGTCATAGTCCTCCTGGCCAGCTGTGTCCCATAGAGCCAGCTCCACCTGTGGGCCAGCCATAGCAAGCTGGTGAGACTGCAAGACTGCGTTACAGGGCCCTAGGGATGGCGTCTGTGCAATGCCAGCCAGAAGGGCATAAGCCATCCTAGGCTACATGATAAATGTAAAGATAAACGTCTAAGGACAGGCAACGTAAAGGGAATAATGTATAAAAATGGGCCTGTTATCCATGGCTTTATTGCAATTGCATTGCAGAGGACAATAGGTACAGAAGGAACATCTATAAGTTTACACAATGCAACCTACAACAGGTGAAATATCCCTTTCTCAGAATCTAGAACATTATGGAATTGACAACAGAGGGTCTGTATAATGGTTTGGGTTTAATTTAGTACTCAACCTAAACTCACAGTAAAACCACAGTCACTAAGTAAGGGCCTGTAGGCAACAGCGATGAAAGATCCAGAGCTCTGAGCAACAGGGCTAAAATCATACCAGGGAAATTGTTCTTGTGCTCCTAGGGAAGGCATTTTACCTGAATGTCCTTCACTCTGCATGGCCATATATAAATACTATAACGGAACTAAAGTGGACAATAAGCAACTAACTAATGGAATGCAGTAAAATGTTCACAGGCTACAAAGAATGTGCAGCCTGAAAGCAGGAGGCACGATGTGTCACAACTAACAAGTACTAGTAGAGTGAGACCATCTTATTGCAGGAGCCCATATCAGAAGGCAAATACCCTGAGCTGACGACAGCATCAAGTGTGAGATCCAGGAAAAATGCAAATGAAAAAAGAAATAATGATGCACATTTAAAGAAACCAAGATACGCAGAGAGACAGATATCACACAATGTGTAGGGTAAAGTACTTTTGGTGTAATACACAGGAAATGTGTATGAATTGGAAGTTTTCCTCTCATCATTCTGCCATTACTGCTTCCACTTGTACCCCTGCATGGTTCGTTTCTTTTTTACAGCACACACAGATTCTGAAGCTGTGTTGGACAACGTTTATATAAGGATTCTGTGTGTGTGTGTGTGTGTGTGTGTGTGTGTGTGTGTGTGTGTGTGTGTGTGTGTGTGTGTGTGTGTGTGTGTGTACGTACACATACTCTGAGGAAAAAGGTGTCTCCCAGACATCAAAATTTAAAAGGATATTTATGCTATGACAATTACTGTTCCCTTGGTAGGAGATGTTTTGTTTGTTAAATCTGCTACTGATTACAGTAGCATTTTAAAACGGCATTTGAAGTCTGGATCCACGTTCTTAACTTCTCTTCACTCCCGCTGATTGATCAAAGAATTTGGCTGGGCCAGATGGACTGAAGCTAGAGCTGGCCTCAAGTTGAGATGAAGTGTGAAAACAACGGAACTAATCACCATGCTTTGATGCAACATTTTGCTTCAAAATGAAAAGAAAAAAAGGAGTCCGCTGGACAAAAGCAGTAGGACGTTAAAAAAAAGTTTAGGAACTGACCATGCCGATCATAGCCAGTGCTATTGCTCCTTTACTTACCTGCTTCCCATCCACTTCGATGTCTGCGATGTAATTCTCAAACACAGTGGGCACATACACCTCTGGGAACTGGTCTTTACTGAAGACTATGAGTAGGCAAGTCTTTCCACATGCTCCATCCCCCACAATAACCAGTTTCTTCCTGATTGCTGCCATTTCTCTAGGAAGGAGAGGGTAACAGGAGTGAAACCAAGACTTACGTAAGAGAAGTGCAGAGCAGCACAATACAGCACAGCATCAAACAACGGCCGCCATCTCTATGAGAAGCACCGGAGCTTAGTCTATTGTAAGGCCTGCTATAGAGGAGTTTTCATTCCAGAGCCAAGTGAGTAATTTTTGAGGATGTGATTTACTTTGGTTCCCTACAACTCATGCCTGGAAGGACACAAACATATAAAGACGCCAACATTATTTTAAAAAAGAGGTAAAGCGAGTGATTATGGAGCAGTGAACTCATTCTGATCTTTAGACCAAAATGTGTGCAGCAACGCTAAGACAGGAAAAAGTAAAAATACCACAGTTTCTCCTTATTTGACCCTGGAAATCAAGAGATCTTCACCTAGAGCAGGGGTGTCAAACTGCAGTCCTGGAGGGCCGGAGCCCTGTGTAGCTTAGTTCTTTCCCTGTTCCACCACAAATGATTCAGCTCAACAGCTATGTGGTAATTACCACAAGAAGTTGAATCCGGTGTGTTAAGAGGGGAAACCCAAAAATGCGCAGGGCTCTGGCCCCCCAGGACTGGAGTCTGACACCTGTGACCTAGGAGGTACAGGCAAAGCATCAGCTCTTGTTACTTAGAAACAGTCTCAGCTCAGCTGGCACTCGGTGACTTCTGGAGGAGCACATTAGCAGTGTCACTAGAATCGCTTCAGCGCTTCTTGCCAGTTGCTACCTTTCAGCGATCTTTTGGCTTTATTCTGACAATGATGCTCTGTAAGGCTGCCTCGACACAGACGAGGAAGGACAATGGGACACTGTGCTCGATAAGCTCGCTTGAACGTCGGTCTCCCATTGTTTAAGAGGTGCTGGGCTCATGCTAGGAACCCCACTGAATTAATGACATCAGAGCAGCCACCCCAAACTTCCTGGTCAGGTCACGTTGACCAAACGGCAGAGTGCAAGATCATGTTGTCATGCAAAGCGTTAAATGGCAGTCTACCGAACAGACCTGGAGAACCTGGTTCATGAATAGGTCTGCCTTGTTTGCACTTCTCATATTTCTCCCCATGGAAGATAAAGAATATTACAGAACAAATACTGCATTGAAGTTTGAAGTAAATGCTGCAAGCTCACTTATTCTAAAAAAAAGTTCGGCAACGCTTAAATTAACTGCACCTTCATAATGCTTTTATATTGCATTCATAGAACATTCAGTACACCTTCATAATGTTTTATGAATACATTCATGAACATCATGTATGTATACCTTAACATCCTAACATACATTAATAACAAACATTATATAACATAAAATTGTATAATCATGTAATGTTTGTTATTAATGTATATTAAAGCTGTTAAGGGATGTTAGTGTGTTAAGATGTACTTGCATGCTGATTATGAATGTTCTATGAATGCATTATGAAGGTGCACTTAAATGTAAAACGTTACCAAAAAAGTTCATTTAAAAAGTTCAGTATACCAAAGAAAATGTCATGTGACTGGTATACATTTCACCGTACAGCATCATCTTCACTCTGATCAACCATTCTCTGTATAAGCATTTTAGACAATTCCCATTTCAAGAAATACATGTATCTTGAATATCTGTCTGTCCTTGTTGGGGGGGGGGGGGGCTAGGGAGTTCAGACACCTGGCCAAAGGGGTCATAAGGTCCTATAACCATGGAAACAGCAGATCCCCATGCAGAAACGATGCTGCTGGTCGTGGAGGCACATGTGTTAGTGCGTAGAAGCCCTTTCTAAAGGGCAAAATCCCACCTACATATCAGTTTCATAAATTATTCAGGTATGTCACAACAGGAAACCGCAAACATGCAAGCAATAAATACAGGGGAAAATGTTACGCTTTAAAATAGAAAGCAGGCCATAATTTCAGCTGATCTTGTATGCAATTCAAAATTAGAGAGCATATTAAGACCATCCAGAGTGTAGTAATTACATTTTTTTTAATCATATAGCAATAAAAAACACAATTGACAACTTCTTTCAAAAAGATTCTGATATGTAAATTAACCAGGTTAACCACCCCCAAAGGACCCAGTTTTAGTAAATATTATTAGGGACAACTCTCCATCAGTGTTTTCTAATCCGGTCCTTGGGAACCCCCAGACAATCCATGTTTTTGTTCCCTCCCAGCTCCCTGCCAAACAGTCCACAGTTTTACTCCCTACCAGCTCCGGGTCCCCAATGACTAGGCTGGGAAACACTGCTCTACATATTCAGAAAATACGTGGAGATAACTGATGTATTTTACCGGAGCATCTCGTAAGACAGAATGTGAAGTTAATGCGCAGCAGAATTGTTTTCTTCTGCACCCTGCCAGGATGTGTCAGACCTCATTATCAGCTTCTTCATGCACTCATGCTTGTCATCGCAAAGCTAAATATACCCGGATCCCCTATATGTAGAGATTTTTTTCCCTAGAATTTCGTCTTGGCTTCCCACGAAAAATGAAAGGAAAAAAAAAAAAAAAAAGCCTACATGTTGGCAAAACACTTAATGGTGGGGCAATTTTTTTTAACAAAATAAATGTAAATGGAAAAACTTGACCAGACTATAATAGATTTACCCTTTTATTGAAATAGGACAGCAAGCCAGACATTCACAATTGGGCCATAGCCCCTCTGTCAAGGTCCTAAAACCTTGTGTTCTACTTGTAGGGATTTAGATCTATTTCAGTACTGGGTCAAGCCCACAGCACCCCTTTCCAGCAGTTTCTAAAACTAAAATGTTTCTGCCCCATTTTCTCTACGTGATCAGCATCACTATGTTTAAGTGGATACGTTTTAAAAAGAGCACGAGTGTAAACATGAAGGGTTTTCCCTCAAACGAGAATAATCCTTAACACATCACAACAGTTAAGTACAAAATTTACAAAAGAAAAAAAAAAAAAAACTCAAAATCAATAAATTTTAACTTCATTCATCCCCAAGATTTGAAATCATGGGTTGCTAAAACAAGTTGAAACAGAAAACAAACGCACACCCTCACAAAGACTGATTGTCTGAGAATCCCGAAGTCTGGGTAAAGTGGACAATGCCCCAACTGGTCCTTTCATGAAAAAGGACTAGGGCAGCAGATTGGGGCGGACAATTACCTAAACCAGTGATTCTGAAACCAGACCTTGGGGACCCCCTGAGAGTTGGGAGGGATCAAAAACATGGATCGTCTGGGGGTCCTCAAGGACTGGTCTGAGGAACACTCACCTAAACCAAAACGCAAAAGCAGCTTGGTAAACAGCGCATTTAGTGCCTTACTTTGAGGGGACTGGGTCACTTGCATGAACTATACCTGATTTTATTTATATTGTTGTGTGTCCATGTTTAACATTGACACAAGTGTTCCCAGCAAAATGCAGATTTGTTCCAGTTTTTCCCCAACTAAAAAGCTTTGTTAGAAGAGCTTTGGGTTCTAAACTGTTGTTACATCATTCATAATTGAGAATTATTCTGCGTGGACCCCAGGCTATGTGAACCCATGTGATTTTCAGGCCTCCTGTCCCTAGAGAAGCTACATTCCTTGTGATAAAACACTAGTTCTTGCTCGCCATTTATCAACATCACAAAAAAAGATGTTTACAAATGAATGCAATAAGCAGAGCTTGGTCTACCATCCATTAACAAAATTAGATATAAAAATCAAGTTAGGAATGAAATTTATACAGCTGATGTCTGGTTGACGGCCACTGTCCATCTTTTGCTTGCACAGCAATGGTACATTTGTAGAGCTAACAGAGGACCTTTCAAGAGAAACCACACTTTCCAGCTAGCTGACATGACATACTTGGCAATTTCATTTATTAAGACAGTCTTCTGGTGGTCAGTATTTACAAGTGTTGAATAAATGGGGAGGGGGGCCTGCAAGAAAAAGAAAAAAAGTAGCAAGACGGTAAAGCAGCAGCAGCGGTAGTGAAGCCAGCCCCGCTGGGGTAGGTGAATGCAAAACGAGCACCTGCAGTGGTACATTTTCAGCCAATTCAAGCAGTTAAATAAACAGGCACTGCAGCGAAACACATTGGCCTACTTGTTAAATAACAGGGCATGATCACAACCAGATAACGCTACTTTGGCTTTTCTCTCAACTCTGAAAATTGATGATCTGGTGGGGGTTACAAAAATCACCCCAAGTGGGATCAGTCTTTAGTCCGAAACAACCAACATTAAAACAATTTCAAGGTGCTTAGACAGAAGGGCACATTTTAGGACCTCAGCCAAAACAAACAAGTAAAGCCCCTTACAGACTGTGAAACAAACATCCATTTATGGCACAGCAGTCGAGTTGAAAAGTTCAAGATGCAAGACTGCAACTGATCCTTTGAAATGTATAGGTGTCTGCAGGAAGGGTGACCAGAACACTGACAGATAAAAACATTGTGGAAATCAGCGTGGCAGCAAAGGAAGATAAAATCCAGGCAACATTCACATCTAAGGCAACACAGATTCTCCCCCACTGCTCTGTCCAGACAGTCACAAGTTTGCAACCGTGTGCCTCAGAGGATTGGGGGCTGGCCAGACATCAACAGGCCAAAGAATTAGCAATGGTCAGAAACCTGCCCTGTGAAATACAATCCTCTTCCTGTGCTATGGGGCATCGGACAGGCTGCTCTTTTCATACCAACCCTGAAATACAACCATGGACCAGCCAGGCTGGGCCGGGCCAGAGAAGTAGGGCTCAGATAAGCCTCTGCCAAATGCCAGCCTACTCAGCAGGCCACCATTCTTCTTGGACCTCAAGTAATTATGACTGGCAGAAAAGGAGTTGCAGGGGATTGTGTTTTTCCACAAAAAAAAAGTATGTTAAATCCATCGGCAATAGGATTAGGACATGAAAGAGCACAGCATGTAGCGCGGTGCCTAGAAAACTTACAAAAACAGCTAAAGGTGTAAGTTCAAATCCCAGGACAGACTGAAAATGTATCCCGGAGGATGGTGCTTAACCTGAATTACTTCAATATACTCTATTTACAATATACTGTATATACTGTATGAACAGGAAAGTAAAATGATAACTGCATATCACAGGACACCTCAGAAATTAAACAATGGGTTGCTGAAGAGAAGATGTAATTAAGTCCCAGAATCCTTTTAGGCCTTGTCCCAATTCCGGATGAGGAAACTTCTTTCATGTGAGCAAATTTAAAATAAGTAAGAGCCACCATGAACACAACAGATACTTCGATCAGTATAAATAAAATCTGTCAAGTCTCCCAAAACAGCTTTACAAGCTTTCAGAGAAGGATTCATGGGTCACAAGCAACAGACCAAATAATTATAGTGGTAACTGGCTGGAGGAAGGGCAGCATTCCAGGGACCTGCTCGTCTCGTTCAGGAGCCGAGAGCCATTCATCTGTGGCGAGGCAAGATAAGTGTGCGCTGACCATACAAATAGCTACCAGAGGAAGAGCACCTTCGCTGGGAGTTAACCCACATCAAACTGGACGCTGGCATAAAGTGAGCTACCTCAGCTCCTGGTAGAATAGTCCAACTGTGTCAACAGGCTGAAACTACATTCTACCCCCTGCCCCCAAATCTAATCCATACTCCTCCCACCAACTTCAACAAGTCACTCCTCCCCAGCACACTCTCCCCACCTCTACAAAAAAAAAAAAAAAAAATGACTTCTTGCATTGTAAGGTGGCTCAGTAGATCAGCGTCTGTGGCCGTCTTCCATGTGCCACCACTAAGTGTCACAATTGGTGTGATGAAAAAGGTTCCAGGTCACCACATCCACCCAGGATCCCCCAGTTCCAACCCTGGAGGGCCAGTTTGCAGCACAGATTGCAGAGTTCCCTGCTTATAACACACCTACTAACCTGATAATTAGCTGGTTAACTGAATAAGGTGAAAAAAAGGTTAAGTGGTACATTGGGCGGGGCTTAACA
>JAODLD010000113.1:8848984-8864023 GCA_026781065.1 Mormyrops boulengeri
ATCAAGCTAGTTTGGGGAGAACTTAACTAATAGCTCAGAGTTGTTAAAATCTTATCTAGCTCTGATTTAAAGGAACCATGGGTTGCTCCACAATAGACTTTGCCCCTTCTGAGGCACTGGTCTGTGCCTAGTGTCTCCTGGGTCTCCTTGACCCACAACAAGGTGTACATGCACTATATTTTGTGTTGACATCCTGTCCTGGGTATTTATGACCCTACAGTTACATGACGCACCTCAAGGGACAGGCAGATTGTTCCTCGACCCATAGAAAAATATTTAATATGAGCAATATTGGAAATGACGATGAAATTATGAATAAGAAATAAATACACATAACTACTTTTCCCATATACAGTTTACGAGCCTTCTACTTTAAATATATATTTTGTAGACTTTTTTTAACCATATATAGATATTTTATACATACATATATTACACTTAATGAACTCATGAAAGACTAGCAATATCATAAAAATGTTACCACTGAAATCCTATTCATTAATTAGTACATACTTTCTTTATTAAAAAGAATTCATAACTGAAGAATAATCCTGAGTCCAATAATAAATTGGTTGTCATATTATAGTTATATATCAGGTAGATAATCTATAATTACCATATTAAACTAATTAACACTTTTAAATAAAAGAACATCATTTCTCCGCAAAGGAAAACGCATGATTTGTGTGTTATTTATTTTGCAGACAAGTTAGACACAGTTTTCCCTTTTAAAAGAACACTTATCTTTGCTGGCTCACTGATAATGGAGTATGCAGAGTGCCGGCTGATTTACATGACCTCTGATGCTCTCTCGAGCGTGACCCTCCGTGGCACACATTACAGATTCACGGTCATGCTCGGCACGGCAGCGAAAACGATTATCTGACCGCGGCCACTTTCTGCTCAGCTACTCGTCCAAGACAGGAAGGGCTCGTTGTAGTGGCTGCGATACCCCGTAATTCTGTGTCAGCTTGTTGGTGATGTGGCCATCTCCTGAACCTGGAGCTGAGTTAGCATTCTGTCCTGACCAATTCACAGTACTGTATTTGGTGATGGTAATTGTATTTACTAGATAACGATAAGAAATGATGAACTTTATTAATCTCTAATACAGAACCCAAGGCAAGGGAAAACCGTGAACAGGTATGTCACAGCCTATCTGTTTTTACTTTTTCAAGCTATCATCCTTACTTGCATGAAATAACATCACAGCAACCTGTGATAGCCATTTTCACCTCAGTAAAAAGTGGAAAAAAAGAGGGTGAATCTTCACAATAAATGTATTTTTGTAGTTTACTAATTATTTTTTTTATGTCTACGACATAATTTTTTAACTTCCCCGCAGAGGTTGCTAAAAGTCAAAATACTGGTTGCTTCCCAGTATCCTGTATTCCTTCGTCCGCTGCCCTTCTTTGATTATCTGCCTCAGGTCCCACAATCCTCCTTCCTACAATCTCGATTTTCACTCCTCCTGTCCCCAGCAAATGGACGCTTCAGGCACAGCCTGCGGGTTCTGTCCCCCGCTAAACTCTGCCTTCCGATTTACCTGCTGTCTTCCTCTACTGTCATCCAGCCTTTCAGTGTCCTCTGTTTCCCAGTTCCGTCTCACTGTTTTATTTGTCCTCTTGTCCCATATAAATATTAATGCATCAAAGTTTATGTTGCAAAATATGCTGCACATTAGCCAAAGAAATCTGCTTTCAGTTAAAAATGATCTGCTTTGCAGGACAAATTGCACATGGAGATGTTGATTCCAATGCACCTTTTTCAGCCGCCTGAAAATTGTATGTTGTGATTAATTATCATCGCTGACACACCACAGCACACAGTGCAGAACAACGAAATGTGTTCTCGGCATTTAACCCATATGTGACATAGCAGTGGGCAGCTAATTCAGCCCCCGGGGAGCAGTGCTTGGGGGCAGTACCTTGCTCAGGATACCTCAGTAGTGCTTGCTGGTCTGGGATGCAGACCTTCAACCTTTCCATTACAAGTGCGCATCTCTAACAATTAAGCCACCACTGCCAACGTGATATAAACTCGATGTTATAGTGAACAATCCCCCAGTACTTATCTACTGTCTACCTTTGAACCTGAAAACTGGTTATACAACTATTCGTTACTCATTTCCACCCTCTTCTGGACATAATATTTTTGACGAACGACCCCCAAAGGATGTAGGAAAATCCCTTGCTGAACTCTGAGATGAAGATCACACCTTTATGTTCCTGTGACCAACAGCATAATGTGCAGTGGTGTCATTCACCTTCACATTCAGTTAATCTGTTGATATCAGGATATTCCTGGTTTCCATTATTTGCATGAAGGGGATACACATAGATGATACTTAGTATTTTTGGTAAGAGTGAATTAATGGCATAGACAATTTTTGATGATCTCTGGGAACAGTTACCATTGATCAATGCTTGCCATGCCACCAGATGGAGTATATTTCCATATAACTACTCTGATACTGGGTCAGGTTTTCTGTGAATCTAGATTGTTGTAGAAAAAATGTTCTGTCATAAAAAACTTGCATTATTTCTTTACGCATCTTACATTAATGCCCAGACACTAGCTACCACTGCCCTACTTTTGTCAGATGCTCATATTCTGCTGACATTCGAGTTTCATCAAAACATTCCATGATGTGATCCGGGTGAATTTAACTCCTTGGCTTACAGTGTTATTAGATGCAGGCAGAGAAAGATGCTTTGCCTATTATTTTTAGCTAACTCTGCAACAATCAGTTTCCTGCCTGATCGGGAGATGACTTGACCCGGTCGCCACACCAGGGGGAAGCAGTGAGCACAGATTGATGGTGCATATTAAGGGCGGCTGCTGATGGGTAATAAATCTGACAGCATGTGTCTAGGGAAGAAGGTCCGTATCAGCGTGGAAAAAAAGACTCAGGCTTAGAAATGAGACGACGTTTTTTTGGTAAAAGTAACCAGCTACATTCATGTGGACATTTTCCTTAAGGCTACCTTTGCCATTATAGAAGAAAAATATAGCAAAACGTGTGAAATGGTATATATTATATGAACGTGGTCACGAGACTGCTTATAAAACCATAATTACAAAATTTCCACTGACAGCCATTTTTATGTTCATAGTGAAAATGAAGTTGGTGGGGGTTGGAGTATAAGAGCCCCATGAAAATATGAGAAAATTTGTAATTTGTAGATTAATTAACTTGCCAAGAGTTATGCCTTAATTGTTGGTATTTGTAATTGAAAAATATTTACAAATTTAATTTTCTTGAACAGATTAACTTCAGCCACTGTAAACATATGGTCTCCGTCTGGGGCCATCCCAGACAGGAAACTTAGTGGCTAGTTCATTATTATTCATAGTTAAATTGTCAATTCAATTATTTTGTCTGATGAGTATTAAGACACTAATTAATTAATTTACCAACCACAGAACTATAAAAAGGAATCACAAAATCACCTCTTTTTAAAGCAAACGTATATCACTTTCTGTGTCCACACTGCATACATTTTCCCTACGAATGAGTAAGACTTTTTGCTGAAATTTCCCTATAAATGTGCAGCTGTGACTGCATGTATTACAGATACAGTTGCAACAATACATCTAAAATGATAGTGATGTGTAAGGATCGTCAAGTAACACACATAATGTAGAGCCTATGTGATCATAGCCATACCAAATCAGCAAATCCTCAAATCAGGATACTTGTAACAAGCCTGTGTAACACAGGGAGACAATGCACACTCCACACACACCACCTGCTGTTCAGACTAGGTAATACATCTGAAGTTAAGCAGCTTTGGGCTTGGCCTTTACTGGGACAGGAGACCATCTTGGAAAGCTGGGATGCTACTGGTAGAGGTGTTGGCATACCAAACAAGTTAGCCAGTCCTGGGGTCTGTGTGGATCCCAGTGCCCCAGTGCAGTGATGGGCACCCTGTGCTGTAAAAATGGTGCTGTCCTTCAGATAAGATGTAAAACTGAAGCCCTAACTCTCAGAGGTCATAAAAGATCCTTGGGGTGATACCCTGATGTCTTGGCTAAAAATGCCCAGTGTGACCCTGTTAAATCAGGCCTACTAATCATCCCCTATGTCTAATTGGTGAGTTCTCTACTACCCCTTCATATATATATAATATGCTGATTTAATTTACATGTGGCTTATATTGTCAATGCATGTCTCACATGGACTCAAACACATCTGTCAATTTTAAAGTATTTTAAGTATTCCAAGCAGCGTTTAAAATGATCCACCTCATTTTCAGTTTTGTTTACGGGTCTCTGGACAGTAATCCTGAGTGATGTCAAATGTATTTCCCCGCAAACATGAAATTTAATACCCACACTGCCACCTACTGTGCTTTAATGTGAGGAGGAAGAAGCTGTTCCCAGTAATTTCATGCACCCTTGAAAATGTGACTTTTTCTTAAACAGATTAAAATCACATGGATAGGTTTAATGTCTTTTATTTATATGTACCATTCTGCCTTTGTAAAGCGCTTTGAATTGCCTTGTGTCTGGATTGTGCTATATAAATAAACTTGCCTTGCATCTCATACAATCATTAAGACATCTGAATACATCAGGTACACAAATCATCACCGACAAACTTCTGGCAATTGCTGCCGAAGTCCCCCCCCCCCCACTCCAAAGCATAAGGGAAGCCAGCTCATTAATAAGCCCCTGGCTGTTTTGGCCACATCACAAGAAACATACAAGTCAGAGTCACACCTTATAATCCGCGCAGTGTGTAATTACAACCGGTCAGAGGCAACCGATCATTTCTTTATCACTTTTATAATAAGCTAAACCCTTTGTAAATTGCATGGACATTTGGATAGCATAATAATGTTACATCCTTTTCACAGCATTATAACAGCAATTATCAGATACAAATGAGTTTGAAAAAATATATATATATTATAGTAGTGAGTCACAGCAGATCACTGCTAAATCTGGACTGCAGCTTCCCGTCCATTGAAAAGCAAGCATGACAGCCAGATATAAGTTCAGTGGAACATAGTGACAGGGCATGTGACATCCCTCAGAACAGAACGTCACAGCAGAAATGTGCATCTTACTCCACCAATGGCTGTGCAGGGGTTTGGTGATGCCTAACTGTTAGGAACTGGCGAGCAGTGGGACCAAACTACAAGGGAAAACTGGGAAGATAAAGTGAGAGCCTTCATGTCCAAGTGCATCTCCCTGGTATATTTGAGAATAAATGTGACAGTGTGTGGAATTTTGAGAAACTACAGTATGTGGGTTTATTGCAAATAGGATTGCATAGTCGTTGTTATAACTTTACTGTATACGCAAAAACATTTAAATAATGGTACTTTATATATCTTCCAACCACTTAGCCTGATCAGGGTCATAGAAGGTCTGGGGTCAGAACAGGGCACAAGGTACACGCTGGATGGGATGCCAGTCATACACACCATGTGGGACATTTTATTATACCACAAATAAAAGTATATATAATTTATATACATTTCATATGTATACTTAAGCATTAGAGAAAAGTGATTTGTAATAAGGTAATGGGCAAAAGACACAATGAGCCATTTCAATATTCAGAAAAATATATTTTGCTTCAAAAAGTCATTCAAACTAGTACAATGATCTAAATCAAACTGTTATACAGAGAAAAAATGGACGTCACGGCGCATTAAAGATACATGACGTAATCACCCACTTAAAGCACAGTAATACACCAAGGGTAAGGGCTAAATCTTTAGTTAAAATGAGCAGTGGGCCGATTACTTGCCATCACCATGTTTAATACGCGTTATAATTTTCCCTTTACCTGCAGTTAAAAATGATAAAATACTTGCCACAAAAGCAGGGTTGACAGTTAAACTTGGAAAGAGATTTTTGTTTAAATTTAAAACTCATGCTGGAGTCTATGCTACAAGGAAAAATCATTTACAGCTTTTCAATTTCCACCCACCCAGTATTATATTAGTATCGGAAGCACCATGGTTACCACAGTGCCAAAGCTTTGGTCATTAAAAGTCACAGTGTCACCTATGCATACGCTAGCGTGCTGCTTCGTTACGGTCACTACCGATGAACAAACGAGAAGTGTTTTAGACAGAATCAGTTCAAAAGGTGAATCAATACCTTCCGTTTCAGGCACTTTGTAACTGGAATGCACTGTTAGTGTGTCTGTGTATGTGTTGACAATGTGCCATTCAAATCTGCAGAAAATTAATGCAAAAATCTTTCAGCCATCTCCGAATTAACGTCATCAAAATCCTCCAGCATGAGTTACTGGTACAATTTGCGTGTTCTCTTAAATCACAAAAATCAAACTCAAAATCTTAAATAACAAAAAGATACAAATATGAACGTGTGCTGGCAATAGCTGATCCAAACCACAATATTTGTGTTATACACTAGACACCTTGCTTCAGAAAATAAATGATATATTTCTCTATTAGATACTCCTCCATGCCTGAGGGAATACCTAACATAGATAAGAAGTTTCCAGGAAGCTTTTATTATTTATATAATGCAGCAGTAATTAAATCCACCTCTACTGATAATTAAGGAAGTAGCACTCTTCTCACAACCATAAATCATTTACTTATCAGACCTTGGCTACAGTATTTTCTAAGGCCAAACAAAAACAGGTCTAATGCATTCAACTTGTAATATTTCCTGAGGGAAAATAAACACAATGGCTGACTGAACTACGGAACAATTTCCTCCAACCATCACGTTATCGAGTTGCTTATTGCAGTCATCACCACAAGGTGGCATTAACTATATTATGGTGTAATATTTCGTTACATGTATTTAAATGTGAGAGAAAGGAAAAGAAGTGATACTGGTAACAGTGGAAGATTTTTCCCCCATTAAATCATGAGTGAAGAGGAAACTAACATGCAACCTCACATCATCACAGTACAGGAATTGTGTAAATATCTTGTTTTTCAAATGCAGAAAAGGCAAATGTCTTTGAGGATTAGAATTTCAAAGGAAAACTCTACCACTTATCATATCAAAAATGACAGGATGACTGCTTGGCCATGGAAAATGTACACAAATCAACTTGTCTCATATGTTGTGCAATTTTCTCCAGTCAACCAACAGTTTTTATGTCACCTAGGAAACAACTGTATATGGCTTTATAAAAAAAAAATTAAAATCCACATGTGAAGTACATGAAATTCACCGCAGTAATGAAACAGAAATTTTTGTGCTCCCTTTAACCTGATAACTAAAATACAATTAATAAATGTTCAGGCAAAAGGGTGATACAATGACACTGGGGGAGGGGGGTGTTAAAGGAAGAGAACTGAAAGATGCAGTAGATTAGCACCAAAAATGTGCTGATAAGGGGTAAAAAGGCCACCTCTAACATAGAGTGCTTTTCTTGACACGATGGGCACCTCAATGCTGCTTTGGAAGAACAGAGACACACATAAATAAAACTTGTGCATATAATAAAGCTAAAGGTTAAATAGTGACACCTAGAAATGATAATGAACTGCAATAAATAATATAAAAAACAATGACAAAAGCATAAATAACTGGATATAAAGACTAACATAAGCAAAATAAATAAACACAGCAAGGGCCTCAAAATGCTTGAATTACTTGAAACACTGGATAAGTCTCCCTTCTTAATTACGTATTTGTTCATTAATTAACAAACAGTATGCTTCTTGATAAAATTATATGACCATACCGGGAAAATGTGTGTATGTGTGGGTCATGTATATATACTAGTGGCCAAAATTGTGGACACACCTACCATTTTTCACATTACGCTTTAAAAATTACTACACAAATATTGGCAGTAATGGTTATAAACAATCAAAGAATGTCACAAATACACACTGGATGATTAAATAAGTAACTTGAGCAACAGTTGAATAAAGTTCTACAGTCACTAAAAATTGGAAGGGTTTTCACAATGTTGGCCAGTAGTGTATATGTGTACATGACTAAATGTCCCCACAATGTAATAATAGCTTGTTATTTTGATGTTGTGGGGACCATTTTTTTGGAAACTCAATTTTATAAAAATCTAAAAATGTCAAACGTCTTGTATTTTGTTTGGTTACTTTTGGTTCAGGATAGATCTGGGTAAGGTTGTCATAGATGGGACTAGGGTTATGCCCATAGAAATGAATGGATGGTCCCACAGAGATATTAAAATTAATGTGTGTGTGTGTGTGTGTGTATGGATTATGTTTATATTACATTGTGGGGACCAAATGTTTCTTTTGAGACTCTTTGTCAGAAATGTTTCTGGAAAAAATGGACATTTCTGCAAACAATGGTTGTCATTCTCTTTACCAGAGCTGGACTCTGGAGACACAAGATCTCCAGGTAGTTGAAGCCTGGCTGTACATCACGTACCATTAGGCATGTGGAGCAGTAACAAATAAAATCTGGTATTGCATAAACTGAAACATATGTGTGTAGCATTAACAGATGTGATTTCAGAAACAGAGACGACAGCAAATAAAAACAGCATGATTATCAAGAACAACAAGGAATGCCTTTGACTGTATGAAAGCTGCTGGCAGAGCTGGATGAAGCCCGGGTTCGAGGCGTGGAGCGGCCCATCGATTAGACATCCTATTATGTGTGACTGCTCTGGGGTGTCGCTCTGCTTCTTGGCGACCTTGTCTGACCTTGTCTGCATTCGCTGCCAGGCGCGCCCCCTGATCAGGGCTGCTGCACCAGCCGACGGTAGTGTGGCATGACTTTGCTCTCAGGAAGGTACAGCGCCATCTCCAGGGCCACCAGAACTGTAAATTCAAAGGAGATCAGCTCTCGGCGATTGATGCGGAACTGCTCCTCCAGTTTCTGTTCCGAGCACAGGAAAGAATTCAAAAAGGCAATGAATATTTTAAAAAGAACAGACAGCTATAGAAGTAAAAAAATAATAATAATCCTCACATGGATAAACATGTACCTACACATCTGTCTTTGTGGGTCTCATTGGCTCACAAAGGCAAATGCTTCTAAATTAAACATTCTCAAACTTTCGTTTCGCCCACAAAGAGACCCACACACATGCAGTGATGACACTCACATCAATGAGCTGCTTGACTTCAGGCTTCCGAAGGTCACTGCTGATCTTAGCAGCCAGCAACACGCATGCAGCAGACACTAGCTTGCGGTTCTGCTTGTTAAGCCGCCCTTGGAGCACAAGCTTCTCGAAGTACACAAAGGCCATCGCCACGGTGACAGGCTGCAGGCCGCATTCGGTGCTAACAGCGCGCATCTCTCGCTTCAGGCTGACAACAGAAGACACACAGACAAGCTTCATAGCTGTTACCAATGAGATTGTTATCATGGAGTCTGCTTGCTCACTTCAGGTTTTTTGTGCTATAAAAAAGCATATAAGACACAGAGCACAGAGCACAACCTTCTAATCTTGCTCAGCGTCAGCTTGATGTGCGGAAACTTCTCCTTAAACGTCTCATTCATGTCCTTCTTCAGATCAGACGGTTTCACATATTCTATAACAGTTGTCTGGGGAAGGAGGTGGGGATAAAAACAAAGTTTTTAATTAAAAAGGAAACCAACCATAGAATCTAGTACTGAAGCCCGATTAGCTCTGATTTGAATACACAAATAAGCCAACAAACAAATTAACTACAAACAAGGTCATATAACAAAAAACAAGTGCATTAAAAAACAAGATGGGGGGTGTCTTTCTGGGTCAGATGTACCTCATTAATTACACCATGCAAGACAATCAAGCCCCCAGGCCTGTTCTCAGGAGTCAAAAATAGAATATGTTCATCCCTGAAAAGGTCCAGCAGTCAGAAAGAGTGCAAGCAAAGTAATTAAAGTCAATTCCTTCCCACTCGATAGTCCCTCTGCATTACTGGCTGGTACGACTGGCGCAGAGGTAGCGGAGGCCGCGTGTTCAGTATGGGAAGGTCGACGAGGCCTGTGTTTATATTTAGTGTGAGGTGGAATTAGAGGCGCTTTGAGACTTGAGCCTCTTTGCCAGCTTGGCAGCTTCTCAATGACAATGCAGTCAAGGGCCTCAGAGGCAGTCAGCCTGAGCGGTGAATAGAGAGGGCCTGGGTTTGACTGCAGCGCTGACAGGATAAGCCTGTTCACAAGGCAAATCCAGCCCTGAGCAAAAGGGGCAACTGTCTTATGGTCTGAGGTCTTCCAAGCGGCCAGCAGGGCACCGCCGGACAAAGCTAATCAGAAGAGGAAGCAGTCTGACAGGAATCGCTTCGCAGTGGGATTAGTGATCACTAAGGTTCAGTTGGGAACATTCATTCAGATGCCAAGTGGTTTGCTAGCCCCACAATTAAAAACTGCACTGCAAAGCAGTTTAGAAAAACGAAACGAAGATATGATATTTAAAAAAAATTAACAGACCGTAGAAAAATTTTCAGTTTCATTCATTTCTCAATTTATGGGTGATTAGATTAGTGATTAGTTGTTGTTGTTGACACACCACAGCACACAGCAACGAAATGTGTCCTCTGCATTTAACCCATATGTGACATCATAACATAGATGGGGGCAGCTAATTCAGCGTCCGGGGAGCAGTGCTTGGGGGCAGTACCTTGCTCTGGGTACCTCAATGGTACTTTGCCAGTCAGGAATTCAAGCCAGATTCAAGCCGATTATAAGCGCGCTTCCATAATCATTAGGCCACCACTGCCCACATGGTCTGGTGCCCACAGGGTATGTGCCTGTGTAAAATATACATTTTTTTTTGCCAACTCCAGCCTGGCTTGTCCCTGCTTCTCACTGATGAAGGGCTTCTTCCCTGCTTTATGGGTCCAGCTTCTAGGAGTCTTATGAATTGTACTAGCAGTGCACCTCACACCACTTAATATTTCCCATTCTCCTTGAAGGTCACTTGAGGTCATCCTCCAATTTATGAGGTACTGTACTGTTGAATAAGTTGACAGTCATCTCTGGCATTAGAAAGTAGCTTCTGCCCTCTACCTGGCTGGTTTTTGATTGTTCCCAGTGTTTCCTGTTTCACACTGTGGTCTTAGAAATTTTGAGCCTGGAAGCGGCCTGCCTTACAGTATAGCCTTCTGCCAGCAGAACCAAGTTTAAGCCAAGATTTAACAATGCAGATATTTAAAACAATATGGTGGTCTCTTAATTTTTTTCCAGAGCTATATATACAGGTGAGAGCAAGCTTTGGGGTCAGAGCACAAGGTCAGCCAACAACTGGTGGTAAGGGCCTTGCTCAAGGGCCCAATGATATATAGCTACTTCACCAGTCACAGGATTTGAGCCCATGTCCTTCCGGATACAGACACAGCACTCAAACCTGTTAAGCCACACACCATCCCAACAACAGACTACTGCTGCTAAAGAATACCAAAGAAAACCAGTAATATGAAAAATAAATATATGGTCCATTTCAAAAATGGTTTAGGTATTAATTGAGAGTAAATTCAGGAAGACAAAATCAAAGAGTCATGCAAAACATTTATTAGGCCTAAGACAATAACTGTGTTTTGCACACGTGACAGTGACAAAATGGAGTAACAGAGCGAGGTGCACAGTGAGCTCAGACACACAGACACTCCTCGGGGAGCTGCCTCACCATATAAGAGGCAAATATGAGAACCCGCTTGTGCTTTCCGCAGGGCCACTGGGGGTCACTCAGCAGATTGGGGTCATACTCCAAAACATCTTCCCCACCTGAGAACAAATGCGACGAAGAACTAAACTGGAAACCGGATTCCGCTGAGTGGAACTGACCCGTTCGCCAGTTACGGTTCTCCCACAGCCTAATCAAGCCAATAGCAGCATGAAACACTGAGTGACCATAATGAAATGGCTTTCATTCAGTCAATCAACTACATCCGTGTCTCTGGATATCATGACATACCCATGTCCAAACCTACGGTGCTGCTGGGCCTAGAAGATGCCCAGTTCTTCTGAGTACTGGTGCGAGAGATGGGCATTTGTATAGTGATGTCCACTGGTGCATTCTTCTGTCTCACCAAGGCATTGGTTGGGTACAGGAACCTGGCGTAGGACACGGTCTGCGGGAGATCGATAAAGCTGTCAGTCTGACTGGAACACGCCATATTTCACTTCGAAGGCTCCATAGTGTGAAAATGACACCAGAAAGAAATATTCCATATTTCACTGAGAAGCAGCAAAGCAGACAAACAGTATTATTACGGGAAACAATGTGTTCTTAGAACATCAGGTACGTGGATATGGCTGTAAGAAAAAGCACATGACAGACCTAACCCCATATGACCAGGGTTCATCCAATCAGCAACTAAATGATTCCCCAAAACTCTGAGACTTTGAGAGAGGTTCATGTTTGCAAAACAAGAATTAAAAACCCCCTCTACAACTTCTGCGTATAAACATTTGTAAGCTCAAAACATTAGTGAATTCCAGCAAGAGAGGGGGTTACATAAATATCATTTCATAAAATCACTTGATGACAAATCACAGATGATGGAGCTGAAACTGAAATGTCCCGAGGGCCCCCTTCTTGCTGACCGTGCCGTATGCACCCAGCTCCACACCGTCCAGACCGGGGAACATCTCCAGGGTTGCGGTAGAGGAGCGCCTGTGCTTTGGAATGTCCAGCTGTGGTTCACTGAAACGGCAAAAGAGTGAGCAGAAGAGTGAGGCTGTTAGCTTGGCCGCACTCTGGCTTCTCTCAAGCAGTCACACTATTCCAATGCACATCGAAAAGGAAAACAGATTTAACACAAAGTACAAACAGAAGCAATTTTATTGATGTATTTTGTGTAATAACACTCTTGTTTGTTTTATTTTTTATTACTTTCAAATTTCACCCTGCTATAAGCTCAGCTTATGTCCTGTCAGCAGATGATCATCTTCCATCCATCCATTCTACAACTGCTTATCCTGGACAGGGATACAAGACAATATTATCATGACTGAAAATAACTATCCAGTAGGCGTTCGACACCCTTAAGCCAGGAAAAGTCTTTCACTGGAATTGTGAATCTGTCCTGTGATGGGTTCTGTGACCATCACAATGAGACTCTGTTAACATGTAGAGGTGACCGAAATCTCAGAGCCTGGCACAGCGTCGCTCCTGCTCTCCCCCCCCCCCATTCCCCCACCCCCATCCCAGCGCCATTTTCGGTGAGTGGGCAGCAGAAATACCCTCGCTGACCACTTGTATAACACAAACGGCAGTTTGCTTTCTGACTAAGTGGATGATCACAGACACCTTTTCCCCTGCATGTGCAGATGGGAGGGGGGGCTGTTGGGGTCTAAGTTCAGCAGTTCTCCGCACCAAAGTCTGGGAAGCCAGGCATGGGAAAGCACTCTCCGCTTCTCTCTCGCCCACTGGCCCAGTGTGAACACGCACACAGCAGCTTTAAGCTTTATTTTGTCAAAGGAAAAATTCATTATGGAGAGCGGAGGGAGCGGATGGTGCATCAAGGACAGATTCTGGGAACCGCCGGTACCCAGGGGACAAGACGAAGACGATTTTTTACATTATACAAGACGGATGTTTTTCCCAGCAGTTTACAGGACCTTCGTAGAATGTCTTATAAAATGACAAATATATGTGTATTTTTGAAACCAGGTGCTTTGTCAGAATATTCAAATAAGGAAAATGTTCTCAAACAAACATTACATAGGAGTTTCACAAAGGAGAACTTTCCTAAACAGAGCCCTAAACATAGAATTTATGGGTATTTCATACCATGTCCCTTTTTAAGAACTATAAACTTGTAAATTAATTCCAGAAGGGAGAGATCAGTTTTAGAACCTGGACAACAGTTGATGAAACACTCTATTCCATTTCTAATGTTACATGCAAAAATTACTTGTAGCATTCATTGTATGTAATTACTTCAGCAATATAATATAGGCAATATAATATAGACCAGGGGTGTCAAACTGCAGTCCTGGGGGGCGGAGCCCTGTGTAGCTTAGCTCATTCAAATGATTGAATGACACAAATGATTCAACTTAAGAGCGACGTGGTAATTACCACGAGGAGTTGAATCAGGTGTGTTAAATGAGGGGAAACCCAAAAATGTGCAGGGCTCCGGCCCTCCAGGACTGGAGTTTGACACCCGTGATATAGATAATATAAATATAGTGTCATTTTGTGTGTGTGTGTGTTCAGTGTCTGTTGGGAGGGTTTCCTCTCTGTGCAAATCTGTGTAATGGACGGGCATCCCATCCAGGGTTTCCCCTGCCCTGTGTCCTGCGATGGATGGGCATCCCATCCAGGGTGTCCCCTGCCCTGTGCCCTGCGATGGACGGGCATCCCATCCAGGGTGTCCCCAGCCCTATGATTGACTGGCATCCCATCCAGGGTGTCCCCTGCCCTATGATTGACTGGCATCCCATCCAGGGTGTCCCCTGCCCTATGATTAACTGGCATCCCATCCAGGGTGTCCCTAGCCCTGTGCCCTGCGATGGACGGGCATCCCATCCAGGGTGTCCCCAGCCCTATGATTGACGGGCATCCCATCCAGGGTGCAGCCCAGTCTTATGCCCTTGGCTACCTGGAATAAGCTCAATGACCTTGATCAGGATAGACAGTAGGTCCATGGATGGATGGAGTTAAAGTCAGAAATGTTTTTTTTGCTAGTTTCGTACCAGCACATTGCTCATTTTAACGTCATGTACACACGTTGTCAAAATAGCAAATGATTTTGTGCCTGCTTTTTCGCTCATAGGCACATTGTCGGCGCACTGCTATTTTAAAGCAGCAAAATGACATTGAACTTTTGACCAACAAAAAAACATGTCTAGTTAGTGGTGCATTGTTAATCGATACTTAAGCGGTGCGGGTACACAACGCTTGTTATAGACGCATGCACGTCCTCAAGGTGCATTAATGTTTTTTGTTATTTTATTTATACGCTTTTTATTATAGAATACATCTGGTCCTTTCATGAAATTAAATATTGTTGAATGAAACACCAAAAGAATATATATATACACTGTATATATATGTGTGTGTGTGTGTGTGCGCGCGCGCGCAGAGGTGGCAATTTCAGGTCCAGAAAGTAAAAATCCAGACCAGGATTTTGTTTCAACCAACCAGCTGAGCGTAAA
>JAODLD010000113.1:8864123-8881915 GCA_026781065.1 Mormyrops boulengeri
AGGTCCAGAAAGTAAAAATCCAGACCAGGATTTTGTTTCAACCAACCAGCTGAGCGTAAAGAGTCACAGTCAAATAGGACTCAAGTGGTTGGTTGAAACAAAATCCTGGTCTGGATTTTTACTTTCTGAAATCGCCACCTCTGTGTGTGTATAGGCTATGTCACCAATTTACACGCATGGATACTTTAACACACCAGGGTGAGCAGCAAGCTTCTGTTTTTCCCGTCTTCTGACATCATTATACCGCTTCCGGCACTGCGCAGATGGTCTGGTGATGCCAGAAAATGAGGACTCACCTCGCTGCTACCTCATCCCATGCCTGCTTCACCTCAAAAGGCGAGTGAGAACTGTTGCTCAATAAAAACTTTGGTCAAATGATTTCAGTTGTGTCAGTACTTTCTGAATATTTGAAGCACATATGAACAATACTGTGGCAATACTGATAACCATAATAATTTTGGTCACTATAATCGTGCTATTACATTTTCATACCATTTTATCTGCAATTAAAACCAAATTTCAAGTAAATTGCTGGGCTGTTAAATGAAGCCATCTATCGGTATCACTTCCATGTAAATATTCAGATTTACATTTGGCCTCTAGCCAAACCTTTTCTTCTTCTTTTGTTTTAGGAGGTTGGAAAACGATATCACCACCTACTGAAAAGGAGTGTGGATCTGCATGACCTCTGGGAAGCAGTCATTCAAGGGACATGGGGGTCCGTGGGTGTAATCACGCTGGAAGTGGCCAGTGATAAGAGGACCAGGGTCTCCCTTGGTTTCCGCTCCCAAATTGTCAAAAGTCAAGTCGATTCGCTCAAGCAGAAATCAACTTCGAGAGCAGAGTTCACCTTGCTCGAGCAACTTCTCAAGCAATTTCTGACTCGCAGCTGCCTGTACTGCTCTCGAATGTTGAATTCGTGCACGAAGGACTTGTATCTTGAGAGTGGGCAGTTAATACCTGCTTCTGCGAAATAATATAATTTACTTGTGCGTGTGTTTTACCACGCTTGCGACTTCTGACATTAATGCGGCGCCATACTTGAAATTTTGACTTCCATGCATGGTCTTTTTGGCCGGGAAAGAACATACTCACGGTAATAAAATGAGGGTTAATTTAGATGACTTATCAAGGGAACCAAATTCTTTTCAAAAAAAGTAACAAAGATCTTTTTTCCTCAAAGAATTATTTTAAATTTCCTTCCAGAATTTACTTACAGATAAGCAGAACCCAACTCTTTTAAACAGAAAACTTCAGTCTTAGAACGGTGTCGAGGAATAATTATACGTCTACATTCGAAACCCGAAACTACCTGTTAGACAGGCTGCAAGATCACTCAGTTTCAGGTCAAATTTCCATCAGATTTCATCGTAAATTTCTTTCAGTAAAATGAAAGAGTGGGAGGAGATTCATGGATGGGGAGGCGTCGAGAGGGTGAGTGGGTCATACGGTACCTGATGTGGAAGCTCTCTCCGTACGGCAGCACTGAAAAGGCAGCCAGCAGGGACCTTTTGGCACATATCAGCACGATCCTGCAACAGGCAGCACAGGAGTTCTGTTCGCGTTGCGTGTTTAGAAACAGGAACACATGACAAAAAGCGAGCAGGCAGAGCACGTGAGAAAACCCAAAGCGTGGTACATCCAAGGCATATCCCGTAACAGCAGTGTGGTTAAGAGAAAGACACATAACTATATAACATAAAATTCTCACTTTTCCCCTGACAGCATGTGAGCCAGGAAATACCGGCATTAAAATGACCCCTGCTTTCGCAGTGTTTCTATTCTTTGATCTTTAGCATCTTATACAAAGCTCAAAAAAAGTTATACACATATAAAACATATATAAAACCAAAATCCCCTTTCAGACAAATATGTCACATTGCAAGTGCCGGAGTCTTATCTGCTTTTTTGGGAGCGGGGGGAGAGGGGAAAAAAAAAAAAACCTTGGGAAAACTTTTCAACAGAAAAACAAACAATAACAATCAGAAACATCATCATGTGGTCACCACTGTCGCCCTTTCGTGACTTAGTTTTTTCCATTGGGCCCAAGCCAGGACTCTTAAACCCTGGATTCATTTTTAACTATTTTAGGAAGAGGGGATGAGAAAATCACCCAAATAAGACTGCTATATTAACTTCTCTTGCACTAACTGAAATTTAGGCTCACTTTGGGATGACCTGCCATACAGATCAAGTCTCCGATTGGACCATATACTAGTAGCATGCTGCATTGGGCCAAACCGTAAAGAGATGTGAAACCAAACTTAAAAACCGGTGCCAAAAGGCTGTAGCTAAACTGTGGTTTCCTCTGAAATGATGGTCCTGAGGATCTGGCTCCCTAACATGGGACATGTGGTCTCATGGCTCACCTGCTCCCACGAGTGTCATACTGCCTCATGTTCTTGATAAAATGCACCTTCTTCACGGCTCTTGGCCTCGGGGAGCCTGACAGGGTGCGTGACCTAAGCCAACAGAGAGAGATGCATGAAACGGGGCCGGGAAGGCAATCCTGTTATACCCCAAAAATGTCATATCAGTGGACCTTTAAATAGTAAAGGTCACGTAATTCAACACTTATTACATGATAATAATTATATGATAAGAAGTTCATTTTGTTGACTACATGTGGCTTCAATGGATGACCATTGTCAAAACAAGCAATAAAATTTGCCTTTACATACCGTTACCAGTATTTAGGGACATACTGTGGGAAAGTTATGCATTCAGAAACCGTTACATAAAAGTATTATTTTAAAAGAGGATATACTGATATTGGTACTCTGTTCTGTGATCAATGTACTCATTACAGTGCATGATATATCTGAAGATCACTTAATGTCCTTTTTCACTTCTTCAAGTAAGAAATTATTATAAACTGCTTTGAGAAAAGGTTAGCAGAGACTTTGAAGTTATCTGGAATTCTGTATTAAGTGATTTCCCCACCATTCTTGTTAACAATTGTTCAATGTATTGACAAAGACCCGTGCACACACTCATTCCACTTGGTGGATGAGCAGTTTTAGCAAAAATCGGAGATTTTTTTTTTCTGGTAAAACAGCCTTTATTTGTATTTCATTGACATCCCATTTAGGATGCACCCTGTCTTACTGACATATCCAGTGCTGCATCACAGAGTCTAAGTGGACAACAGAAGGACGGATATATTGATATTTGCATTTCGGTGTTGTTTTGTTTTGTGCTTTACATCAATCTAACCCTAGTTAATTATGTTTCTTTAAGCTGTTCATTAAAACTTCATCTATAAGCACACAGACAATTATGTTTTTAATATTAGAAAGCAATATGCCATTAGTGTTACAGTCAATCATAGTATCGCGATCTTCTCTAATACTTGCTCGGGAATTTACTATGACCAGGGGCTCACGAGTCAAATCTCGTAACAGCAGTAGCACAAGACAAAACAAGTCACACATTTATGACATGGTGCTCCCCCCGAAACAGTAGGACAACCCCTCACAGACAAACCGCTGATAAAAAACAGGAAATATAATGGGTGTGAAGTCACGACTCGTTACACAGCACTGCATAGCACTGGGGACAAGCAGCAAAGAGCCATGATGATAAGCACAGGTGTACACTAGCTAATCTTGCCTTCCCTCTGTTGACCAGACACCTATAGAATGGCTGGGGATAGTAATTAGATGACTGATAACTTATTTCATTTTAAATTACAAACCTTCATCACAGCAAACCTTCCACAAACTTCACAGGCAGGAGACTCACCCAGCTCTTCAATATTTCATGCAACTATCAATTACAACATTCACTTATCACAATTAAAATGTGCAAGCCACCAGCTACAGCACATCTGCTTATCACTGATATAAAAATGCAAATGGGAATTGGAGAAAGAGTCTCTGTGTGCTTAACCCCTTAGAATAAGGGATGTACAGACTCAGTGGCTGTTTAGTTCATAATCACACTTTTCCAACCAATAGACAGGTCCAGTCACAGCAGCCTCCCCCCATAACTTCAGCCCATTAAAACACCAGGAAACAGGGGACTCCTGAAACATGAAGCAGCTGCGTCCAGAGAGTACGATCCTTCCCACAAAGAAATTAGAAACCTAACAGACAGTTCAGGAAATTTTCCCAAATATGGGAATCAATGTGTAGCACTAATCTGCTCTCTCTCTTAATCCTAAAAATACAGTTACATTTCACTGTGTACATATTGGCCTAAACTACAGGTATTATTTGCAAAAGTTCAGGCCTAATTAACATAAGATCATTAATACTAAGTATCATAAGATCAGGGTGTTTTACACCGCATTCACGTTTTAACCAATCAAAAGGGAGAACAGTTAAGTGCTCAATAACAACCAGGGACATCCTAACTGATCATATATGTAACTTACCTGCACTTACCCAATATATTAGAGGCAAAAACATGCAGTACCCTGGTGCCCTTAAAATAAAATCTGGCAAACAACCCAGCTGCATCATCTATGGTCAGAGAGACGCTGCAGCTCTTTCCACTGTCTGTTGCATAAGAGGCCATTATAGGCTCACCCCTCCAACACAGCGACCTCAGCCACAGACCCTGGGCCAGGCATTAGGGCAAATACCGTCTGCTTGGAAATGCCTGGACTGGACCATGTTATGCAACCGTTCCTCTGCCCTTCTCCCCCAGAGTGCTCTCCATCTGCTCTGTATTTTTGTGCACGACCAACCAGAGGTACTGGGCTTTAAGTATTAAAAGCAGAAAGACTTAGTCTAGATTTGGAGGTTCCAGATCACAGGCTGCAGAGGGAGATTCAGTACCTTTTGCACAACATCTTTGCCAGGACACCAAAAAGCAACCATACAGACCTGTCTCACTCCCATACACACATATACACACACGCATGCACAAAAGGACTAACTACTTTCCTTTAAATATTTAGATCATGACTAAATATTTAAAGATCTCGGGATCCGTTTAGTTTTTATTGCTATATAAATTTTTGAAATTGCATGACAAACAATTCTTGTGGATTGAAAATAATATAAAATAAATTGAGGATGACAGTTCAACTCCAGATGTTTAGAGCATCATGAAATAAGTACAGATATTCAGTGTGGCTCTACGTAACTAACCATGTCTTAACCATGTCAACAAATATAAATCAGCATTACACTATAGTGATTCACACAGCCAAATGGCTGCGCAAAGTCGTACATTCCAAATGCGCTTTACTATGTCAGTCATTAAATGTTGCCTGATTATATATGCATATATATTGAACTTATCTGATTTTCTGCTTTGAAGGGTGATGTCATGGAGCTGACACTTTCCCTGCTGCACTTAAAACCGAAGCAGGAATCGTTCAGCAAATTCACACAGACTTCTGAATGGGAACTGAAACTGGTTGCCATAAGTCGCTACTGCACTTTTGGAAATGTGTTGGAAATCTGAAATACTAAATTTTGAGGGCTGGTTGTTTCTGGTGAACCCTACTTGATGACTTCCTTTTTTGTTTATATTATAACTACAGGGAAAAGCCTCCATACCTTCCAGATGCTATTATTTACTCAAAGTGGAGCTGGTTGTAGATTTAGCTAAATCGCTTGATGCCTGGATGTCATTAAAACTGACAGAATCCACAGAAAACTATTAGCCCTTCAACCTCACAGAGAAAATAGTAAACTAAAGCTAAAATTTAAGTTTTAAAATTTAGGTTTCGCCAATTGAACTGCCAAATCTCAGCAATATCTTCCAGTTTGTATAATTAACACGTGGGCAACAATTAAACAAATGAGCCAGGCACAGTTCAAGAGATATTATCCATTTTCAAAAGTCCGGGGTCTTCTCCAACTAACAAAATGTAGTAATCGACCTTCAGAGGTTCAAATATGCGATTTTATTGGTCTATGGGAACTCTGACTTTTCAAATTAATGCTTCAATCATGTTAAAAATTGTGTCTTTCCCCACATTAAGATGTTAAAATTTTACTTGACAGTTTTGCAACCTTAGAAAAGGTTTATGTATTATTTATTTATTATTTAAAAAAAACAAACATTCTCAGTACAATGAGAATACAGTACAAAATTGTCCATGCAATATCTTTTGCATACGATAACAATGAAACACTCCTAATAGCCAATTGTCAAGAATAACATAACTACATAATGACTTCCTGGAAATCAGACTTGCTCTAAAACTATTAACAAACGTTCAAAGTGATTCCTGATGTTTAGATCACTCCTAATTAAAAAGTCTTGGAGTGTAAACATCTCAGGTCAAAGAAGAAAGGACACCCTCTAATCTTTAACATGTGCATTTACCACTGGCGCTGACAAAATTAACACCGGATGGCAAAACATTGGGCTGTGCTTATAATTGGGAGGACGGTAGTTTAACTTTGAGATTTCATTTAGCATTTTTACGCATGATATTCAACTCAAAAATGGTCTGTGCCAGGAGTTAAATTCTTTGTATTTTTTACCAATAAACCACCCCACGAACGTCTCTGCACCACCTACAGTCAACCCTAAAACCAGATGGCTTTTTTTGTAATATTCAGGCATGCCCACGATGACCCTTTAGACAAATCCAACAAGTTGGTTTTTACATAGATACAGCTGTGCACAAAAGAGAACCATTGCAATTAAAATAACTCTTATCTCTGTTCTAAAAGACACACAAACCAGTGAAAACAACCTTGTTTGGGCATGCACTGAATCAATGTATGATGTCATGTGGAAGCATGTGAGTGCGATTTTTAAGAAACAGGAAGTAATGCTTCACATTTCTGAGTGATTTCCAACTTTTTTTTTTTATCGTTTGCCACTTATTAAATTAACACGGAGAAGGATAATCATCGGTATAAAATCTTTGATACACAATCAGACTGTCCATAGGGTGCCCTTGAACCTAAGCGAACGTAACTCAGTGTGCTCAGTGACTGATTCATGCGTATTTACAAACGAGGCGTATACATTGTGTATTCAAGAGTGTGACTTTCAAAAAATACAAATGACATATGTAGTAACAGATAATCGATTTTAAGTATCCAGTATCCAACGGACAGTATGTCTCAATTGAAATGATTGTTTTTCAGGCGAGGTGAGTGATATCCTATTTGTTTAAAATAGGCATGGATAACCAACCCAAACGAAAGCGGAAATTATTTCATACGTAAGGCATGACACCTTTTATAAGAAAAACAGCTAGCAAACGCATTAATATGCTGCTTTCCATTCAGCAAGATCCACTATAAAGTATTTAAAAAGTGTTGAGAAATACTTGATACACCATATATACTTGAATATATAGCAAAGATCCTGTGGGGGCTGTCTGGGACAGTCTATAACATCATATTTTACATAAGCAACAGTGTCAAAGGACGAGTCGCATCACCAGCAATTATCTAACAAGGTCCTGCTGGCAGACACAGAGCATTCCTGTGTTTATTACCATGAAAATATCTAGGTAATTTGCTCGGTCAAACAACTCCGGACACTAAAATAGCACTTGAACTTGCACTTGCTGCAGGATGCACCGATTGGAACAGAAGAGGTCTTTATACGCTGACCAACTTGGAAAAAATACCGATATAACTACACAAGAAACATGATGCCATGAATTGAAAACTTAATATTGCACATTTTAGGCGAGTGTCAAATACCTTTGCCTGGAATCCAGAGTCATCGGATTGAAAGTCTGCACTGAGAGCAGGGTCGGCGATTTCCGAGCTCCTAGGAGAGTCTGCCCGCTTGGGGAGAGAAGGTTCCCCTGGGACGAGAAAGCGCCCCGATCCCTCTCCAGAAACATTTCACCCCTTTCAACAGCATTAAACTCAGAGTCCGTGGGCAGAACCCGAATCGGGGGGACGTTGAAAACCCCGATCTTCGGTGCGGTGCTACAGGAGCCAGTGCTCACGGAGGGTGACAGACCGGGGAAGGTCCCATAGCTGCTAGCCGCACAGAGTCTCCCTGCTGCCGCTCCGGCTTCGGAACCTTGAAATTCCGTCTCTTTCTGATCATTCTCCCCATTGCTGTAGTGATAAATAGGCCGTCCGTCAAGTGAGATATTATTAAGAAAGAGAAGGGCAGCCTGTCTCCTGCGCGAATCTTTACTCTTCCGCAGGTGGTCTTTGTGAGGATTAATTGAACTATTTCCCGAAATACTCTGCTCGCCGAAGGCAGCAGTCGCCATCCTCAAGTGACGAAAATATCCCGAACCGAAGGCATTCTACCAGGCGTGCGGATAAAGCCACGCCCATTGCGCGCTAATTGGATCGGACCGGGGATTATGTAAAGTAATACGACTTCGGCTAGAGATGATTGGCTGTTGAATGTGTTCGTGCGAGGAATGGCAATACTTTCATACAAGACTGCCCTGAGTCCTGGATGGCGAGAAAACAGAATATTGGGCCAATCGCAATCAAGTCCAGACGCATATCTTGCACATTCGGATTTACCGCTTTATTTATACTTGTACTTCGCAATCATATAATATATTTTGGGTGGTCTTAAATCAACAGCAGCGTTTATTAATTAACACGCACCACGTTCGTCATGAAATGTATAAACTTAAAACACCTCATCTGTAATCATGCGAGATGAAGCATGTTATAAGAACTGCAACACCTCATCTTATTAACCTGATAGGATCGAGGGAGTGTCACCAGTTATGCATGGAAGAACATGTAGGTAACACTCACTGCGCTGGATTTCATCAGAGTGACCTGGGTGGCAGAAGGCAGCTGTAGTGGGATGTGCGACATTAGTTTGGAGGGAAAAATACACGATAAAGTGCTCAGTAGATCTTGAGAGTAAGAACGGAAACAAGAAAAACAAACAAAAGAAGGTCTCTAGACTGAATAGGATAGGTGTTGTAGCGAAGTGATATGATAAGCATCTCATGATTGCATTTGAATTTATATCATACATGAGATTTTCGACAAAGATTTTCTGGTTTCCTGGCATTGATGTGGAGACCCTTGTGTGGAGTTGATGGAGGGCCCAGAAGAGTGAAATATTGAAATAGCATAGAATGAATAGATGAAGAAAATGTGATCTTTTGAAAGGTGAATTTCAACAGACCGGAAAAAAAACATTGAGAACAGAGAAACATTCATGTAGGTGAGCGCAACAGAGTCCGTTTATCATAATGAGTGAAGTGATATGGTTCTGTGAGGTCAGTGCTTGCCTCTCTGTACCCATATAAGATAACTGCTGAGCTTTCAGAGTTCACATTCCGTTTGGCATTCTGAAAACATGCCTATTTTGTGTAATCCTGTAAACCCAAAGGAGTTCTTCCTTGGACTAAACACTGCACACTCAGTTTTCCATCAATCAGTTTTAGAGTAAGAAAAGGTGACAAAAAGCAAGTTAGCCATAACTCTATACTCAAAGTCCTCTGCACATTCATGGATACCACACAGTTTATTGGATCTCTCGTTATTTATGCATGTCTGATTCAGCTTGTACGCTCTTGTAAATCTGATGCCCACTGTGTAAACTCAACATCCAGGAATTCTGTTGTTTACTTCTCTGTCTGTTCAATATTGTCCTTCTTATGTGGTTGTTATATCCAGTGATATTACAGTATCTGTGCAAAAGTCGAAGGCAGTCAAAGAAAATGTTTAAATCTATTTATCTGGGTAGTAAGTGTATACTTCCACAGAACACAAAACACAGTTTACCATTGCAACATATGCTAATTAAAAGTAACACAATAAAAATTCAAAGGGATTTCTTCTGTTATTCAAAAAGTTACTGATATGTCATTGAATAGGTAGATGAACACCACTTCAGTTCCCAAACCTTACCTCAGGGGCACCACAGCCATTCCATGTATTTGTTAAATTTCACCACTAGCTCACTTAATTAAATTAGTTAAAAAAAGGTCAATGAGATATTGATTAGCTATGCGAGGTATGCTAGCGGTTGAGTAAAAAAAATATATGGGTGTATTGGATGGTTGCTCTAAATACTGGGGTGACTTTAGGAGAGGTTTTGATATGGTTAACACACAGACATAACATTATAGTTTTACACCAACATGAAAATCATTTAAACATTACTTTCTTTAACTGTCTAAGGCTTTTGCACAGTACTGTATATTTTATCATACTGTAAATATTCACATTAAACTATAAAATGCTTTTGCTGGTGCAGCTTTTTTTGGTATTCTTATTCAATAAAAATTCAATAATTTTCAAATACATGTCCAAATCAGTTTTGTTTAGTTGTTACCATATATCTGACTGAAAGTGCAAAGTACACGAGCGACCTTTGGCAGTCGTATGCTTGAACGCCACCATCTCGGAAAACGATAATCACAGAATGGAACAGACAGTCATACAAACACTGTCTTCTCGTTATAAATGTTTAATTCCATTGCTCTCCTGAACAGTTTGAATGCACTAAAACAGTGTGTATGAAGACTTTTGGGATAACCTTTAGGTCAGCTGTTCAAATCCAGGAGTGAGGACTCTTCGGCAAGCCAGTCTGATTAGTAATACAGTATAATTAGGGAGTTGCAGCGGAAACCCGCATAGACTACAGCCATTTCTGGATAAGATTGGCCACCCCTGCACTAAAATCCATATTAGCAGAGGTGGATAGTTCAGGTGCAGAAAGTAAAAATCCGTACCAAGATTTTGTTTCAACCAACCAGTTGAGTACTCTGTCATTGTGACTCTTTATGCTGTGGTTGGTCGAAACAAAATCTTGATCTGGATTTTTAATTTCTGGACCTGGACTATCCACCGCTGCATATCATTCTGAAACTATTCACATGTTCATTACAGGGTTTTTCCAGAACAGGGTTTTTCTCCCATTTATATTCCAAAAGGAACAAAAGGTGTTGTTTATATGGATGAGAGGTTTACACATCTCAGTGTTGGCTGGCTAGCCTCAGAGGTAGTAATCCTCTTCCTCAATGTCTCCTTCACCCTCCTCGAAGCCCAGCGCCTCAATGTCATGCGTGATGTCAGTGATCATCCTGTTGAAGTCCTGCGAGCCAGAAGGGAGGGACCAGCCGTCGTAGCCACGCACAGCCGTTGCAGAAGTGCTGCTCATGCTGCGCTTGATGCGGCCAAAGCTGTCTGTCAGGATCCCGCCTTCCCGTATCCCAATGCCTTCTAGAAAGCTCTCAAAGATGCCAACGTCTTTGTCTGGGATGAAGGGCCTCATGCCTGTATTTGGAGCAGGGATATTACATATGGGCAAATTAATTATTATTATTATTATTATTGCTCTTATTGTTGTTCTTCTTTTGCTATTTTATTGTTTTTGTTATTGTGGTGGTTTCTTGGACTCCTTTGTCCAAGACCATCTCTGTTTCCACATGAGTGACATCTGCTCTTCACCTATTAGGGCACCATTCGTATCTCCCTGCTGATCTGTTTTTAAAATAGAGGAGTAAAACCCATATAGCTGGGGCCTGTATCACAATGCAAGGGTGTTCCATGAAGCAGGATCAGGGGAAAGTCTGACTTATTTCGACAAGTCTGGCTCATTTAAGTGGGAATTCCATTCCATCAACGTGTCTTAAATGAATCCCCGCTGAGTTACCATGGTAACTTACATGAGTGAACAAGTCTGCTCCGGACCAGGTTAACTGTCTCGCTTAGTTAAGTGTTGTCTCAAAGAACGTCTGACGCTTGGCAACATATTCCCAAAAGATCGTTCCACTGGACGAAATTCCATGCTGTCACTATTCATGTCATGTGATCAATATATTAAAGCCTATAAAAATCACGTCTCAGAATTCCAAAATAATTAAAATAAAAGCGAACCCATATTACGAAGGTCAAACATGAAATGCAATAACTGAAACTGAAAAAAATTGGATAAAATAATATGATCAGGAAGATATTTTTATATTTTGTTTAGTCACAGTCTACTTTGAAGGTTTATTAGTAAAAAGCAAAGACAAGATATGGTTATTTGTGCAGATGCAATTGAAAGTATTTATGGTAATCAAAGAATAAAGATTATATGGTAAGAATGACAGGTGAACTCAGACCAGAAGATCCCCCGTTGGCTATCGAACCAGGAACTTTTGCGGTGTAAGGCGACAGCATAAACCACTGTACCACCGTGCCACTGTACCAGGCACTTGTAACATTTACAAAACTTACGCATTTAGTCTGTCTGCAATTCTTTGCCAAGCCAACTCCCTGACTTTATTTATGGCCACAGTATTGCCTTTTTTAGCGATCACATCTTTGTATTCTTCATACAGCTCCATCAGCAGCGTTTGTTCTGCGGCGGAAAAAAATACCGCTCTCGTTTTACACGCTTTCCGACTTATTTGATCGATCTATCGTTCATCCATTCATTTGGGCTTCTTAAATATCTCGAGTGTGTGCACTGAGAGAGACTATGCAAGTCTGTCTTGTATGAGCCTTGATTATGATTACAGCTGAACTGCATTAGTGGAACGACATGAGGCTAAGTTTAGAGATGGTGCTAGTTTGAGTCTGACTTTTTCGGGAAAGTCTGGCTTTCTTTAGCTACTTTCATGGAATATCCCCCAGAATTCCTTACTTAGCCAGATAACTTGTCGGATTTAAGGTAGTCTGGCCTAAATGTAAGGGATCAAAGTAAAGTCCATTTAAACTGGGGTACCTTAAGTCTGACAAGTTAAATCAGGGTTTATGATTCAGGCCCCTGGTCTGTGATGGTTTCATTATTCTTGGAGATACCCACATAAGCACGGGATCTGCATATGTAACTACACTGCTCTCTGGACCATGGGGCTGGCCCGGTCCCAAGCATATTCCAGAACAATACAGCTCGTTTGATCGAGACTTGAATTTGACAAAGGCTCATCTGTTCATATCAACTCAGAGCCCAGGAAAAATGAAACATTTGTTTAGAGAATCTTTGCGAGTACAAATGTGTGTTCTCATCATGTAAACAATCTCTGCAAGCTCATGGAAACGTGACAGCAGGCCTTTGCCCACTGCTGCTGTAAGCAATTATAATCTGGGCCAGTGACATGCAGTATACATTTGTATCTTCCATAGCCAACAAGTAGACCCTTTGGGCTGCCCAATGCTGTAGACTCTGGTTAATGGATGAACTGGATCCTAGTTATGCAAACAAGGAAATTGGATTAAGGGTCCAGATAGGGCAATTTTTCCATTGCTTCTCTCCTTATCTGCACAGTTCTTGTAAGTTCGGGCAATAATAAATATTTATTAGTAGGGAGACTGGTATGGCTTGCAATGCTAACCGTCATCAAAAAAACATGTTTCAGGATGTTCACTTATGAATATTTATGAGTCTTCACCAGATCTTTGTAGCACAGACTAGAAACCTTTAGCAGAGGCAGGAACAGAAGACACTTTGTCTTGCCAGGAAAATGAAATCTACTTGGCACAGTTCCCTCACCAAGCAACAGGAATTTTCTGGTATCTCCATACAGCTGGAGGAGGTCTGAGCAAAACTCCTGGATGGGTGCACCCATTCGGTATTCCCGCAGGAGGAGTGCAAACTGCTGGATCTCCTGGGGACTCAGTCTGCTTCTTAACTGTGAAGGACAAAGGGACACTGAGGATTGGAAATGCCATAAATAGCTCTAATTACTATACTATCGAGTCACGTTTTGTTTAATCATGAGATGTACAGGATCAGGTTTGCATTAATTAAAAAAAATGTTCGAAATTTCTTTTACTTATAAAATTAGTACAATGTTTTTCTGTTATTTTCTACATTTTGCCTAACTGTTGGTTTCTGTTATTCTGGATGAATCTACTGCAGGGCTCTTCAAATCTGGCCCTAGATTCCAAATCCAGGCCTTGTTTTCAGTTCTCCCAGGTAGTTAGTTAAATAATAACTGATTCTGATTGGCCAGAGGCTTCACACCTGGCTCACAGGTAAAAGAAGGCCGGAAAATCAGCAGGGCTCGCACCTTGAGGACCGTGATTTGAATAGCCCTGACACAGTGTGTGAAATAGATGATCCATCAGTGGGCATGCATTGGGACACTGTATGCAAATCCTGGGCCTCACTGTAATCATGTACTCCTGCATGAGCTGTAAGCCTTCGCTGCTGGGCTCTCCATCACTGTGTATTGAGGCAGCACTGCAGTAGGAGTCATGCAGGGAGAGGGAGGAGCTCTCACTGTAGTTCTCACTGTAGTAAGGGTCAAAGGTCTCATGGGATCCATCACTATGGGGAAAGAGGACACAGAGATTTCAGGACATGTTGTAAAAACACATTTGTCAAATGCTGGTTATATAAATATACTTCCCCATCTGAGCTTCTAACAGAATTCCAAACCAATTTTCCAGGAAAATGTTATAAATTTACATGGCGATGGGGAACACTGTCACTGCAAAATGTCTGGGGTCAGCAGGTAGTGTTTGATTTAGGAAAAGTGACACTCACAAAGAGCTGCAGCAGCTGAAATCTGCATCGTAACCATATGTCATATCTGTCAGGCAGCTCTCACCTGAGAATCCAAAGGCCACAGCAGAATTTATGAAAGGGATGTACATACAGCTCTCTCAGCATTTTATAGTCATTGTGTGTGTGAACCTGTACTGCATGTTCTTATATACCAGAATGAATGTATGAGCATGAGGCTAACCCCATGCTCGTGACTGTGAAGCTAATCCCACGTTTGTGAGTGTGAAGCTAAACCCATGCTAGCAAGCATGAAGCTAACCCCATGCAAGTGAGTGTGAGGCTAAACCCCTGCTTGTGAGTGTGAGACTAATCCCATGCTAGCAAGCATGATGCTAACCCCATGCCTGTGAGTGTGAGTCTAACCCTGCGAGCGTGAGGCTAACCCCCTACTTGCAAGCATGATGCTAACCCCATGGTAGCGAGTGTGAGGCTAAACCCCTGCTTGTGAGTGTGAGACTAATCCCATGCTACCGAGCATGATGCTAACCCCATGCTAGCGAGTGTGAGGTTAACCCTATGCTCAGGAGCGTGAGGCTAACCCCATGCTCAGGTGCGTGAGGCTAACCCCATGCTCAGGTGCGTGAGGCTAACTCCATGCTTGCAAGCGTGATGCTAACCCCATGCTGATGAGCATGAGGCTAACTCTGCAAGCATGAGGCTAACCCATGTTTGTACAAACACTATGTCTGACTATGGACATTCATTTATGACTAAGTTTATACATGTATGAGGGGTCCTGGGTGCCAGTATCACACTGAGCTGACTCACTCCTCTGTAGCCAGTAGTTGTCAGGGGTAGTGTAATGGTAGCCAGCACGATCCACACATTCAATACTCTGGTGTCCATATATGATCTGAAACATCTGGCAGATCAAAGCACAGTACTCCTCCGCAGCATCCTGAGAAAGATTATCAATGCGGTCAGCTGGTGAGCTCAACATCCCCCCAGCTGAGGACTGCTACTTTTGAGAAAAAACTTCATCAGAGGGTGGCCTAATTCAAGGTGGCGCACACACACATTAGTGGCTTACACTAAAATTGGATATTACATAAAAGCCATGTTATATAACAGTGACAGACATCCCACCTCTCCTGGAAGTTCAGGAAGTCTCCTGCAAATGGACACCCACAAACCCCCCTGAGTTAAACAACTTTTACCGTCGGCATTCCATTTCCCCTTGGTTAAAAAATCCTTAGCCAGCACCCAACAACCAGAGGGATGTCTGCACTGGGTGCCACAGTAATCTCACAAAAACAGGGTTATACATTTGAACATATACATACATTTTCAGTGTGACGTTAAAATGATGCGGACTTCTCCTGAGCTTATACTGTTTCACACTAAATCTGTGTTCCTGGTATCTGTTAATGGCTGGTGTCACCTTACCCTGTTTTCCACTGCCAGTATCACCAGGTTACAGTAGGCGTCCGGGCAGGGAGTAGGCTCCAGGGGGTTGTGATTCCGTCTCTCCCAGCTTCCGTAGGACTTGCCCCTCTCCCAGCTGCCTGTGCAGGCGTGCCTTCGCTCCCAGCTGCCCCCTGGTGTTTGCTTCTTTTCCCAGCTGCCTCCTGGCTTGCCGCCGTGCCTCTTCTCCCAGCTCCCACCTATCGCACTGGTGTTTCGCCTTTCCCAGCTGCCCCCAATGGGCCGGCGGTCCCAGCTCCCTCCTGCTTTGTGGGTCTGTCTGCGCTCCCAGCTACCACTCACTTGCTTTCGCTCTAAGCTTCCCCCTGTACTTGTCCCCCCACCTCCTCCTTGGACCCCTCCCTGGACTCCTCCTACTCCACCTCCACCTGCTGTTTGTTTGGCCTCATGTCTGGAGGACGGCTTCCAATCCACTCCACAGATGGTGTGTCGACGCTCCATAGTGCCCCCTGATGGTCGTGGGTCAGTATTGCTCATTGTCTGCCGGCGTCCCTCAATACCTCCCGGCTTCTTTTCTAAACTGCCATCTGCAACTACTGTGTCCACATTCAGGCCTGTGTTATACAGAGATACTTATTAAAATCAAAATAGCACATCTATAAGGCATACTATGTACTAATGTACAAAATACACACAGTATGAAAAATAATTCGCCATAATAGTATTTGTTGCTGGGCAATAGATGTTTTAACAGGGTGATTTTCTTCTGTGTTTTTCTGCATCACCTGTTTTCAGCACTAGGAGGTGCAGTGCATCATCTCGCAGATAGGAGGCAGCAGCAATCTCATGTGTAGGGATTCGCAGCAAGAGCTTCTCGTTGTCTCGCCAGGTAAGCAGTAGGCAGCGAGCTGACAGGCTTAGGATACAGTCCTGCTCTTGGCTCAACTTGAAGGGCAACACCTTTAATGTCTAAAAGAGGACACATAGGCTCAGTCTCCAAATATCAGGATGAAATCCGTTTGTGCTGGAACATCTTTACAGTATATTATGTATATGTGTGTATATATATGGCCATCCGGTTTTGTCACTCCTTGTCAAACCCTTGTGTGTTTCCTTCTGCTTCCCTGATTGCTGCATAGCTCAGTGGGCTGAGTCTGGGGCTTAGAGACTGAGTCCAGCTGGTTATGGGTTTAAGGCTGTCATTGGGCAAACCTCATCTGTTTATGTGTATTTCTTGGATTTTTGTTTCCAGTGTATATTTTCTATATTAGTTTTTTTGTCCCAGGTTTTCCCTGCTTGTGTTCTATTCAGTTCCATTCTTGTTCTGATTATTTATTCTTGCATTCCATTTCTAGTGTTTAATTCCCAGTAATTGTTTCCTAGTTTTTAGCATTTGTTTGTTTATTATTTGTTCCACCTGTTGCCTGTTTTTCTTGTGCCAGTGCTTGTTGATTGTTCTATTTTGTTGCTAGTTGTCCTGCGCCCTGTGTTGACTGGTTAGTTGATTATGTCTTACACCTGCTCCTTGTTTACCACAGTTTTTTGTGTATTGTATGTGTATTTCTATGTGTAAGTGCCTGCCTGGCTCTGCTCTCCTGTGAGTTATTGTATGTTGATCAGTCAAGGTGCTCTGTGAATGTTACTGTGTAGATGTCACCCTATGTTTTCCTGCCCAGTTTCCTTCGTAGTTTGGTTTATAGTTCTCTCTTTGGTTCTGACCCCTCATCTTTTATTTTGTGCCTTCCCTAGTGTGTTTAGCCTGTTAAATAAACCCCTTTAACTGGAGCCATACTGTAAGTGGATTGTTGAATTCATTCTGTAGACGCTATGTCACACTGCCGTAATGTATTTATATACACACACTCACACACAATTTTTAGTGATTTGATTGCAATTACATTTTCACACTTGTCTCAATACCATGTCCACTTTTTCACAACACTTCACACAGTGGGCTGTACCAATACACACCTAAGCACATCACTTAACCTTTGGTGCAAAATGCCCTACAACCACCAAAACGTTTCACAATTCACCCAAAAGTGACTCAT
>JAODLD010000113.1:8882015-8899565 GCA_026781065.1 Mormyrops boulengeri
CATAGTTTAGCTCACATGGTCCAGTGGTATGGTGCATGTGTTAAGTGTTGTGAAAAAGTGGACATGGTATTGAGACATGCGTTAAAATGATTGGAAAAAACTGTAATATATACATAATCCCCTACCCCTCCACACATATACCTGTACATGACCCCAGTGTCTTTTTCATTTCAAAGAATATATAACCCAGGTACTTTTTCTCATGGTCTCTTGTTTACTTCTGATGGTTTTTACATCTATCTGGGGTGCTGTATCGCTCTGAGGGTTATGACTGTGTGCCTGTGATCAGAGGGTTGCTGGTTCAAATCCCATGTCACTGTTGGGCCCTTGAGCAAGATCCTTAACCCCGTTTGTTCCAGCGGTGCTGGAGGCTTGCCCTTCCTGTTCTCTCACCCCACAGCTTGCTGGCAGATCACATGGATGAGTAAAGTACACTAATTTGTAATCAAATCTGAGGGTAGGTACCTGACATGAGAAGTCTTGTCCCAGTATTAAAACATTACAATAGTGCATTTCGCATTGCTTTCTGTATGCATAACACAGAGGCACGCACACAGTTTTGCGTACATAGCTCTCCTCACCCGGGCAGTGTCCAGCAACTGCAGCAGCTCATCACGACTAGATGGGTTTAAGGAACAGGAAACCCAGGTCAAATGGCCAAGGAACTGGTGAGATAGAGACCATGTCGTAAGTGAATATTTACGCAGTGCGCAGTCTAGCTTATGCAACTTCTGCAGAGGCTGCTGTGGCCATAAATAAAGTGTCTTTGTGACAAATGTCTATAAAAGAACCTGATTGATGGGAATCTGAACCAACAAGTACATAGTGCATAGTATATAGTATATAGTATATAGTATATTGTATATAGTATATTGTATATAGTATATTGTAAGTACATAGTATATTGAAAAGCCTAAGAGATGGAACTCTGAACCCGCTAGTACCTAGTGTGAGGTTTAAAGAAGAGCCTAGCGTAGGTTACAGCGGGTCAGGTGTATAAGTCAAATAGCTTAATGAAGACACTGGCTAACGATGCTCTGGTTGGAACCATAACCTAGGCATGACTGTGTTTACCCAGAGTAGCTCACCTTCACCTCTTTTTCAAGATAATCGAAGATCAGCCTTTCGGGGTGGATGAGGTAATCTGGAGGGTAAAGTGGGACAGTATGGAGGGGCCGCCGGTACAGACCCCCCCTGTCCACCTGCTTGCGCCCCGACTTGGGGAAGACCAAGCGTCTGATGGGGGAAACTAATCCCTGGATGGAGGAAAAGTCTGTTACTGTAGCCAACTGTAGTCACTATCAGGTCAGGTGGGCTTTTAAGACTAAATTTTGTAACATTTGCCTTGTTTTAAAGTAGCATTTGGTCTCATATTCTGGCTCAATAGGATATTAGACAAATTTTACCATCCACAAATATATAAGCAAAGGACCTCACAGAAAAGGTAGAGCTGACAAATACTGTTTTGATGCCATTTTTAGTTAAGCAGCTCAAATATCACACAGGCACACACACACACAGAAACAGAAATAATACTGAATAAAAAAGTACTCTTCCCTTTATAAAAAACAGCAACAACAAAAGTAAAGCAATAGATTTTGACACCAACACAAGACTTCTCCATGGATATTATGCAGTGATCACCAGATGTTCAGTATAATTACATTTTTAAGGGTACTAGGAGCTGTAGTGTCCCAACGACGACCAAAATCGGAGCCATTATAATCTACAGGACTCACTGTCAGATAAATACACATAGCAACAGAAAGAAGTTGTGGTACAATGTAACCCACCTTTTTATGTTTCTTGGGCTCATACTCCATACCTCCTGCCCACGGTCGGTCGTTAGTGAAATAGCCGATGTGTTTCAGACTAGACGCAGGCTACACTTGCGTCCAGTGCACCGGCAGGCTTCAGGCCGCGGCAGAACAAAGGAAGCCTGACTTTCCTGTTGCAGAGGAAACTCCACCAGAAATCTTGACATAAATTCCCAACAGCTTCCATTCTCTGTGCACTGATAACACAGACTCACAGAGGTGCACACACACACACACACACACACACACACACACACACATACGCGCACACACACACACACACACACGTACGCGCACACACACACACGCGCGCACACACACACACACAGGTTCTTAATTATATCTCTGTGGGGACTCTCCATTTCTATGGGGAAAACTCTAATCCCAACATGATGACCTCAACCCCTACTCAGGCCTAACCTTAACCATAAGTAACCAAACAAAATACAAGGTTTTTGGCATTTTTAGTTTTTTGATTGCATTCACAGATCTTTTTGAGGACCTGAAAAATAGTTACTACAATGTCAAAATTACATTTGGTCCACACAATGTAATAAAAACATAACACACACACACACAGCCACACACTCATTCTACACAAACTCATAGCCACATAACACTTTTTTGCATGCAACCTCATAAGTGCAGGTACAAAAAAAAGATTCACTTTCCTGGGCAACTTCCTCTTATGCTAAACAGATCACAGCAAGATAAAAATGAGTCAGAATGAATAATTTCAAGAACACTTTGACCTATAACAGCTGAAATTTTTATAATGGAATGGTGTGTGAGTGTGCCCTGACATGGGTTGGCACCCCATCCTGGGTTGTTCCCTGTCTTGCGCCCATAGCTTCCAGGATTGGCTCCAAGATGGATGGATGGATTGTTAAAATATTGAAGCAGGATAAAAGCTACATTGCTCTCAAGTCAAGTTCTAACAGGAAAAGGTGGCACAATTATGCAGAATTGTACATTCTTATTTTGTACATTCAAGATATGATGAAAGAGTTACTGCTTTAGTGAGCTTCCAGAGTCTGTGTAATGTTTTATCTATCAGACACACCCTACATATCTTGCCTCTGAGGACCTGTGTCCTATAATTAATGTCAGCAGGGCCAATTTTTGTGGTTGTAGATTTGAATCTTTCCTTAGCAACCAGTGAGACCTATTGCACTGCTATACACAATAAACATAAGTATTTATCAAAAAGTACATTTTGCATTTTCACAAATGTATACTGTAGATGCATGATGTTATTTCTTGATTTAGTCATTAGAAATTGTAGCCCAAATATGCCAGATGTGAGAACATCAAAGTTGTTTCTCTCTAAAGGTATCTAGCAAGACACAATGTCCTCAAAACACACATAAGTGAAACATGGCTATGTGCTTTCAAAAATGTTCCTTTCTATTATGAAAATAAATAGGAAGACTGGATTTAAAAAGCATCAACAAAACGATTGCAAAGGTAGGTAAACAATTACTGAAGAAAGCTTTCAAATTTGTAGAGGCCAATATATAGTATAAATAAATATAAACAAATTTGATCATGTTGAATGGTACATTTACAATCATTCTCCAAAAACACGACTGGAATATGTAAAGCAAAAAATAATATGAAAAGATGAAATGTTATGTACGTATTAGCTTAAGTCATGAACAGTTTGTCATCCCCCCCAATAAAGACTCAGCCCCCCTATCCATTCATCTCTAACTATGCCCCTGATTGAGCCCAATTTAGTTTAGCCCAGGAAAGCCCCTGCATTAAAGTGGCCCTAGTTAGGACCTACTAATCAGAAGGTCACTGGTTTAAGTCCCATGGTCGATAGACTGATTTCCCCGCTGAGCCCTTGACTCTGCTTTTCCAATTGTATGTTGCTTTGGATAAAACCACACGCTAGATATGTGTAAAGCTGACAAAGGCTAGCCTTTGGGAATTGTGCGACAGTTCTCATGCTGTCCACAAGATGGCAATGTCTACCTGAAACAGTGGTCAGGTTAAGCAGTCTCGTCAAAAAAGCGAATGAAGAGATTATCCATCTATCCGTCCATCCATTACTCATCCAATCTGCTTATCCTGGACAGGGGGCCTGGAATATTTAGCCAGCAAAGAGTAAAAGACTGGGGAACACCCAGGAGAGGATACCAGTCCATTACAAGGTAAACACACAATCTCAGAGTATTTTAGACTTTAGAAACAACTGCATGTCTTTGCCTGGAATGGAGTTTTCAGAGGAAACCCAGATTACACACAGAGAACATAAATACAGATGGTGGCAATATATACTTTATTTTTCTAGTGCTTTGCTCTTCTCCATTCCCATTAATCTGTTTTAATTCTCTATGGACTTTTTATGCTCCCAAAAAAGTTTAACAGTAAGTAAACACTATTGTAAATAATTGTAAGCTGTTTCAAATCCTTGAGTCGGCAGAGTGATTTCACCATTGGGCCCTTGAGTAAGACCCCGTAGCTCCAGGGACTGTTTGACCCTGCTTTCAATCATCTGTCGCTTCGGGTAAAAGCATCTGCTAAATAATGCAATTGTCTTCTGAATTGTCGTCTAAAAATGTATTCAGTTTAAAAACTGACTGATTCTGCTATACATACACACTTTAGAGTGCGAACAATATAAAAATGTATAACTGAATATATGCAGTAATCAATCAAAGGGAAGTGAATTCCCTCTTTATGCACACACACACACACACACACACGCGCGCATGCACACACACGCACACAGGGTGTGTAAACTTTAAAACAGGCTCATATACTCCACATAAAACACACAATACAGAGCAAAATGGTATTGGCTGAAATGGTTCCTTATATGTTTCTCTGAAGTATAATTAGTCACCACCCAACGAAAGGTAAATATATTGAAATTTTAATTACTGAGCTCCTGGAAAGGTGAATTGAATTGGAACACCCAGAACGCTGATATTACTTTCACTTCTCCTTTACTCCATATTGCCTTGCAGTACTAAACAAGTGAAATTAATTGCACGTCATGCCTCATGAGACTCTGCAGAAGCCACATGAAAATCTGGGCATATTTCTTTGATGAAGAAAAACATGAAAGTAGAGTTATTTTCTATCCCAGGTGCATAGTGGGATCCCATTGCATCTTTAAAATCAATGGCTTAACAATTGCTGGCACCGTGTCATAGACAGTTGCTTGCCATCCAATCATGAGAGATTCTGAATAGATTCAGATTTTTTTTCTTCTCAAGCACATGCTGTGATTTTTACACAGTTTCCCACGATGTTTCAAAGGTGAAAATAACAAAGAGGGGATGTCTCTGTATGATAACCACAACTGTAATTCCTGTCATCTATAGCCACATCAAGGTTCTTACTCATCTTTTATCATTAAAAACCTGCAAAGCCTTTTAACCCTTGTTATATATCACTGAAGAACAGATCATCTTTATAAGAATATGAAATTCTTGGAGAATGAGAAGGCCATGAAATTTTATGTTATTGATGTTTATGTTCAGTCTGAATAACATTATTTCATCATCATAAAAAAGTGAACTTGCTAAGCCTTAAGAACAAAAATGTACCAAATTCTAAGGATGATAAATCAGTTCCTTACAAATTAACCTGAAAATAAATGTACAACATCAAAGACCAGGCATCATTTACATCAAGTCAAGCAGGGAGACAAAACATTGGTAAGGCTTCTTTTAATAACTGCTACAACTGGTGAAGGGAAATAGAGACAGACATTGCAAATTGAATAGAGTAAAGACCTTATTTATTGAAAACTATGTGTTAATCAGCATTTCAACCCTATTGGGGCACTCACCATAAAGATGAATAAATCAGAATTTGAATCATAACAGCAAGCGTGCAGGTCTACTCTACTAACATCCCACTATTCACAAATAATTGTGCCTGAGTTGGCAACTGGCTCAGCATTGAAATGGTGAGAAACCACTGCATCACCTGCAGCCCATTTTTTCTTGACTCTATAGGGTAGGTTGAGAGATTCTAGCCCTGCATGTCATTTGCCTTTGAATGGTCATAATGGGAGTGCCTGAATATAACAGGCAAGGTCAAGAATAAAAGGAAGAAAGGGACTTTCTGTTGCCTTGGGTTACAATGAGGACTCGACCAAGAACATGACAAACAGAGCACTTTGCTGGTACACTAAACATTTGCGAAAAAACAAGAAATGTGTCAGGGACAATTACCCCTGTGTCTTTTATGTTGTTTTTTGTCTGCCTCTCAAATATCAAAAGAAGTCCTTAAAGGACCTTCAAACCAAACCAAGAGAAATTTCCCACTTGAGTTTCAGTCTAAAAAGTAGGGTGGAGGTCTGTAGCAAACAAGGCTTGGTAGAAACTGCGTTTAAAATGTTGACGTATGAGAAATAAATAGCTGGTTAAAATTAAAAACAGATAAATCCTCAATTTGATCTTTTTCACAAAGTGGAAACTGAACTCCACAATCCCAGAACAACTGGGAAAGCCAAATCAGCACCAGAAGTACTGGATGTAGACAGCCAGTACTCCCCACTGAAGTGGTCGATCTGTCAGATGGTAGAGGGGGTCCAGTGGAAAAGCATTCTGGGAAAGCATGTCCAATGTTCCCGCGGCACTGTCCCTCTGGGAAAAAAGGGGGAATGAGTGATACAGCTTTAAGTTAAAATGCTTTACAGCATTTTGCATTTTTTTTAAGTATCTTTTATTGTGATTGATGCTGAATGTTTACGTTGACATACAACCAAGAAAAAAATGAAACTCTTTTATCAACAAACAGATCTTTAACGGTTCAGCACCAGTATGGAATACGATGCTCATAATGCAGAGGGCACATGCAGGAATAATTGTGGAGAGAACGTTTTAAAGGACTTTGAGAAGAATCCTACTGAGTATAAAACAAAGTAAGGCTTGTTGATCACACTTTGTTTCAAATGGTGAGTGGTCTCAGACAGCACCATATTCAGCCCATCGGTAATTTTCTGTAAAGATGCTCATAAAGTATATCAGGCATTGTCTTTAATTTGAATATACTTCTAATATACCTCCAGGTGCATTATTACTTATTTCAATAGTATATCGATGATGATGATGACAATTGTGAATATTATTATTTTATTGTTTTCACTGCAGATCCTTCAAATATACGCTAACATTACCTTCTCTAAAGAGAAAGCACAACATAAGTACAATGTTTTCATTAAGCTGTTACTGAAGAGAGGATTTGCGAAAGATCTTTTCCCAGTTGTGTGGGATGAGAGATCATGGTGTCCTTACAGAAAACTTCCATGTATTGGGGGGATGTAAAATAAAGAAAACACCAAATAATGTATTAATATCAAGGCCCTAATGGGGAGTAGGCCTCCCTTTGGCTCCAGAACTGCTTCATTCCTTCCTGGAATAGTGTCATACAAGTCGTAACCTGTCTGTGTCCGGATCTTCTCATAAATTTTGAATGATGTTTACATCTGCTGATTGAGGAGGCCTTGGAGGGCATTTCATGTCTTTCTTGATTCGTTCAGCAGTGTGTACTTTCTCATTATCCTCCAGGAATATGGAAAAAGTAAAGGGAACAGTATTTGCACCAGAGTGCACAAGGTCCTGTAAATTGGCCTCATATTCCTTGGCCTTTACACAACTGTGCAGAACAAGTACTGGAACTGGTTGTTGCCAATACCAATAGATATTGTGGGTTGATGGCGTCCCTTGAGAAATCCAAGTGGATGTAGGAAACGGCATGAAAGATAACTCATCATGGTGTACAATTTCTGTTGTGACAAGATCACAGAGCTACGGATTCAGTTTTGTGGGCATTTTTGAGGTTGCACTTCTGTAATGGTTGCCAACAATCTTGCCAAGCTTCCATCCAACCCTGTTGATGAACATTAACTTGCAACCCCGATGTATCTTTATTTGGCAAATGCTGTTGTGATTCTTGGGGTTGCCCCCACCTAATACCACTAACCGTTGTATCTGTATTTGTAATTGTGAAAAGTTAAAGTTTTCTGTTATTTTACCCACTCGCAGCTTGTAAATAGAAGTCAGTTGCTACAAAGTGGCATTGACTTGTACTTAAGGATCAATTTGTCCTTGAGTTTCTTATAATTAGAATGGTTTGGTGAAGCTGCTGTGAGTGCATTGTTGGATGAAAGACAGAGCTCAGAATTTATGAATAGTACAAGAGAAATAAAGTATAGAATTAAATATATAATATGCATGACATATCCAACACATACCAATTATTACCACAGTTCATCGTGAAATGTAGAATACATTTACATGAAGTCGCAATAATTGTCATACTAATATATGCCAGACATATAGATCATATATACATATTTCTTCGATTGTTTTTTAGGGCTACTTTGTTTTCCATGTGCTGACAGCAAAAAGATGGATACTCGCTGTGAGAAGTCATGGGTCGCTAACAAGGGATTGAAGTTTGTAGACATGGTAGTTGCTGCTACAAACGACATACACAGAGGACAGGCCCTTCAGAAACTGGAGAATTTCATCTGGCTCCAATTTACAGTATCAAGATCACTGATTCTTCTTCTTTCCTAAACTACTTTGGTCACACCCTTTGTTTTAGACCCCAGTCACTTGGCTTTTATCCTGAACAATATGGTTTCAGTTCCAACATTCACACATACAGTACATTTATGTGTGACTTGAATCCTGGCACGAAGCGTCTATCACATAAACAAAGTGAATCATGGTTTATTGCATTCATTTACTTTTAAAGGACCTTAGAGCACAGAGCTGTGTTAGTTCAGTCAATACACAGCACTAGAAAACAACAGGTATGAACTGACATATGTACATTAGCCAACAGGCACACAAACACAGTTTATTCTTTCCTAATTAAACATGGACTTCTTATTGTAATTTCTATCTTGTAATTAGGAACAGTCTGACCATGGTCAGGAATGCGGTGCATAAGGCTTTGCTTGTCACATGTTGTCTTCAGTTGTAATTTCACTGATAGAAACCAGCACAATTCAATGTTGTCCGCTAAAGTTATGTGAACTAGACTTCTAGTTAGCACCAACATGAAACTCATCGATACCGAGTACCGTGACACTGTCCATTAAGCTAATGTTATAAAAGTCGTCAACAGTGTAACAATGTTAAGTGGCAATACTGCTGGCTTCCTAACTCCTGCTCTCTGAGATCTCATCCAACACCTCAGCCTACTATATTTCTATATTTAGTGTGATGTATTTTTTTCTGTCATAACAGAAAGAGGGCAGTTCATTTGTGTGTTTTGCTATAGTTCAGGTTCAGCTACATTTTAGTTCAAATATACCCTATAATGTTTATGTCTGCTCTGCCATAATTCAGTGCATAAGAATTTGGCTAAATTATTTGAATTAACCAATGAATAAAACATTATATCACTCTACACAATAAAAAAGTCTATGTATAGTTATATCAATTATATCAAAAGATGTGAACCTTGAGTATAAAAATAAATACATACACGCAAAATGATAAAATCTCTCACAATACGGAAACAAATCAAGAGGAAGCGGTTTTCTTGTTACATTTACTGCAAGGGTGTAACTAAGCGAATTTCACAGGGCCGGTTTTTGTTAAGCACTACTGAGCTAAAGGTTTTTTATAATCATTGTCATCATCATCATCATCGTGTCATACCCGTTGCTCACACTCCTTGTGGAGCCTGTCAGCGTGTGGAAAGCTCTATAGCTCCTCATCTAACTACTTCTCCTGCAGTGTCTGTAGTTGCAGCTCAACGAGACATCTGATCTTCCTCTTAGGTCCCATTGCCTTATATAGTCTCTGCAGTACACATACATACACATAGCCCAGTCCCAGTAACATCCAAGATGCACAGAAGCAGAAACCACATGGGTGCAAATATTGCCGGATAAAGATAGGCCTTCGACACGAGCCGTCTTTCACCGGCCCCCTTCCTCAAATGGTTTGGGTGGAACCCCAAAGGGTAGATGAGTTACACTGTAGTTTCATACTCCATCACTTCCTTTGGGGAGCCAAGGCTGCGGTACTGCAAGCGAGGCGTCACAGGGGAGGTGTTCTCTAACACCAAGATTGTCTTGCGCAACCTCCGGTCGATGAAGTGAGCATCCCAGGCCGGGTACTTCTTCCTGGGCAGGTCTATACGAATGACTGGCCCTTCTGTCCGGGGGATTCGGGGGACCTGGGTTGGGGGAACACTGGATCGGACTTGGAACACAGACAGGCAACTGTCTCTGTCACCTGGACCATGCTCCCGCTCCTGTCCTGTAGTCCTTGGCAGCGTCCGAGGGGGGCTAGTAACCACATCCGGGGTAGGAGCCAGCACCATGAAAGGCTCAGCCAAATCTTCGTCTGCACCCCTCCACTGGCCCCCGAAGATGGGGCCGTTGGGGTGAAGCAGGCAGTAATAAACAAACATGAAGAACATTCCCAAGGCAAAACTGCACACCACCACACACACTACAATCAGGGAGCTGAAGTCAGAGGCCTGTGGCCCACGATACAGGTACCAGAGCATGGTGAGTGCCGCATTCTCCACCAGAATGATGAAGTAGTAGATGAACATACGGTAGCGGGTCTGCCCCTCCTTCACATTGAACCAGCAGAATATGTAGATGATGCCCACCACCATGTTGTAGATAATCTCCTCCCACTTGGACATACAGAAGTCTGTCTCCCCCTGTATGATCCAGAAGGTCATGATGCACCAGTGTGTGACGATGAAAATGCCAAAGTAGAGCTGGAACACTGAGGCGAACAGAGCAAAAGCAATGGTGCGTGCTCCGATGGAGAAGAAGTGCCACAGCATCTGAACCACCACTGCCTTGTAGGACATCGACATCTTATCATCCCGAGATTCCCGCAGCACCTTCTGGTAGGATGCAATCATCCAGGCCAAAGACACCAGAGAAGCAGAGGCAGACAAGCCTGGGAACACAGGGAGGTAAGGGTGACAAAGAGGAGGAAAAGGTAAGTCTAATTAAAAGACAGAGAGGGACAGTGCTGAGAGGAAAATACTTAGGGAATTCATTGAGAAGTGGGCTAACCAGATATATGAGATGTTAAGACGTCCACGATTTCCTGTCACATATGGTAATGCTGTCCCCAGGCTTTCAGAAGGATTTGGATGTCTTTGAAAACTGCTTTTGATGTCTTAGAGATAGAAGTTCAATCACACATACAGGGCTCTAAAGTATACATAACATGACTGTGACCTGATTTTGGAAGAAGAGAGTGACTGTAATTGTAGTAACAAACTACAAAATATACAGAAACTATATATAATCGCTGTTAAAGTAGTCCAGTATGCATTTGTTCATAGTGGATTTTTGTATTCAGTTTTAATTTAATATGATTAATTACTAATTGATTGGACAATTAAATTATTAACATTACCCAATGAATAATTGATAGTTCAAATTATAGTTCCCTCTTGTGGCCTTTGTGCTATGAGCTTACTTATATGTAAGGATACAAGACTGAAAGAAAGTTATTCAGAATTGATTTATGAGCATGTTTTTTGCATGATTGAATTCAAATATCTGACGTTACATATGAAAAATTTCCTTAGCTTTATATTTGCTTCACCTCTAAGTAGGATTTCAATACAGAACACTTACATGGACAAAAGGGGCACTTTCCAACTAATGGTTCATGTTAGAATTCTAGGAAAAGTACACCAAATTGCAGGTGATTATAAAATAGATCAATATGCTACCCCCTGCCCCTCAAAAAAACATGCTCCTGTGATCTCGTACATGTCATTTTCTGTTACGTTTGGTGAAATCTATGTTACATTTACATGACTGGGCAGAGCAACAATTTACACAAAACCATATTTAATTACTGCTCTCAAAACTATAATTATCTGTGAATGTGACATTTGTGTGTGTCCCCCACCATGAACAGACACACACACACCATGGTTTGCAATGGCAGAAAATACGTTCATTATTCCACGTTTCAGATACGGACCAGCAGGATCTCAACATCTTTCTTAGTCTTCCTGATAAGATAGAGATTGTCTATTGAATTCATCTCCAAATGACTGTGTATTTAGTTTGCAGGCCTGTGCCAGATTGCTTTTGTTCATGCACGAGTCTCATAGACCCCCTACGGCTCTTAAAGATTTACAACTACGAAAGACAAACTGTTCACTACAATGCAATAAAATCAGACCTTTGGAAAGTTAAAACAGAAATTCATGATACACATTACAGTAATTGTATGTATTTTGTGTTGTGGGTGGTAGAATTTTAGCATAAATCCTAAACATCATCCTAAACACAAACTCCTAATACGCTTGGGGACACCTGTTTCGGTGTAAAAGTCAAAGGAGAATCACATTTGGAACAGGTATTATTCACATCATTTTAATCAGCATTATTTACAGTAGCTATTTTCTGCATGTATACAAAAAAGGACACTATATTGGATCAATGGAAATCTGACAGGACCCTGTGGGCAAAATCTATTGGACATGGGCAGAATGGGATATAACTCTACCCATTGTGGGATCTGAAGCTCCAGTTCTCCCATTAGAACTCCTGTTATGTTACTTGTGATGTGCTATTATATACTATGAGCATGAGAATACTGATTTCATTCATTAATGATCAAGCCTGTTTCCCAGTCTATTCCAGATACATTCTGCTGCAAATTGCTTATTTGATAAAAATCAGGAAAGAAAAAAGAAAAAAACTTTCATAAAAAGGAAAAAATGGTCAGTGCTGAGTCTTTAAAGACTCTAAAGGAGCCATAAATATTTGATGTATTTCCTCTGCCTGTCTCTGCCGCTCCATTTGGAGAAGATCCAGATTAAGAAACATCTTAATTAGCAGCTTGACTGAACGCGTTAGTCAACACTTTAAAGTCTTTGGCTGCCTTCACTGTCCCAGCGAGCTGGAGCCTCTTGGACAGGAAGTGGCTGACAATCTTAATTGAATCTAGCATTACAGAGAGCATATCTGGCTCTTGCATAAAGGCAGGAAGATTAGAGGTACATAAAGAATCCAGGCGAAGCGGGAGCTCAGCATGCTGCATTGTCAGGCGTCTGCGCAGCTGCCTGCACTGTGATGGGGAGGAGGGAGGGAGGGAGGGAGGGGGGGAACTATCACATGAAAAATAGGATCCCGATGGGTTTGTTCACTCGCTTGCTGTTGTAGGTACATCATGAGTGATCTGTCACTAGTCAACGGCGCAACGCTCCAACATGCTCGCATTCCGAAAAAAGAGGAAAAAAACGCTATTTGCTCTCTTTCATTTTGGTAGCTTTGACTGCACTTTCATACTTGGACGGGCTTCACACACCCTGTATGGCTGATTAAAGCCTCTGCCAAGACTCGTGTTGACAGCTCTGTCTGCGGCCCTTGTGTGTCAGCAAACGGCTTTTGGGATGCTGGCCTCGATTCTCCATGAACCTGGCCTTTACAAGCCTGCTGCTGAGGAGCTGGCGGAGGGGACCCAGGTCCTGTGACAAAACTGGGTACCAAAGGAGACTTATGGCGAGGCATGGCGGAAGGACGGCCCACAGTACGGCTTACTGACAAAAGCATTAGCAGAACTCACAGAACCAAAAGGGACCACAAAAGGGCAAGAAGGCAGAACAAGCATCAACTAAACAAAAGGACTCAGAACTAGGCTCTAATCAAGGAACATCCAACAACAGCACATTCAGGAAGCAAAAGGACTGGCTAGTAAAAAGCAACCACAAACAGTCCACAATGACCAACTGAAGAACAGGGCAAGGGCAGGTACTTTCCGTATAAAGAACAGGGCAAGGGCAGGTACTTTCCGTATAAAGAACAGGGCAAGGGCAGGTACTTTCCGTATATACACTGGTGACAAGGCTAGACAGGAAACAAGTATGGACATATTAACCAAACACTAAAGATTACCAACAAGGTAGATGTGCAGGTAATTAACAACTTGAACACTAAGGCTAGAACCAACAAGGTTCAGGTACAGAGGCAGACATTTTAGGTCCAGAAAGTAAAAATCCAGACCGAGATTTTGTTTCAACCAACCAGCTGAGTACTCTGTCACTGTGGTTCTTACTTAATTGGTTGGTTCAGGGTGGTTAGGCTCTGTTCAGGTATGGGCCATAATCATAAAGGACTCAAACACTAGAAAGGAGGTGACCAGCGACACCAGCTGGCCAGGCAGGGAAACAACACGGCAGGGACAGATCTTAACAAACATTTGTGACAACAAAGGGGCACCAACAGATGAGATTTAGTGATGGAGAGCACACACTTCCATGGTCCCATGTCATACATCTGTCTATTTCCACCTTACATGTTACAGTGTAGAAAACAGGAAAAAGCAAACAGTTAAATCTATTTTAATGTATCCAAGGCATCACGACACAATGCACACAGAAAACGCAAAGGCAATAATGAATTTAAACAATTATGCACTGAACAGGCCGATGTGTTTCTGTGTGTGTGTCCACACATGTGTGCTATTCTGCCTTGTGCTGCTATTTCCAGTTGAAAACTCTGCGGATAATGGCAAATGAAAAACATAAACGTGTCATGTGTGCCAAGTGATTACGTTTGCTTAAGAGGCCTGAAATGCTGCATAGCAGGCCAAATCAATGGCAGGGTACAGTCTGTTCGTAAGTTACCATAGGATTACAGTGTCAGAGCCCACAACAATGAACATGGGACAAAATGTACCCCCCGCAAAGCAGCATAATGTCCAAAGAAGCCAGAACTTTCAGAAAGAGACAGTGAAGAGGCCAGCCTCCAGCTGATAGGACCTACTGCTTTGCTGAAATCTAGTAGCACAATGCTGGATGGAACAGCTTTCCAGCACCTTCTACCACCTTTGCCGTAGCAACGCGGGGAGTACCACTTGGCGGCAGAGTGCAAAGACGTATGCTGTATTTATCATGGGCAGACATGCTTATGTGTGAAACAATAGCAACCGATTCATCAAAGTGTAGAACAAAACATGACAAAGGGTTTTGGAGTTCCTCTATTTCTGCATGTCAGATCTGAGGGCCATTTAGCCCCAGTGTGCTACTGACAGCGAGTGAATGCTCGTATTGATTAAAGGTTAGCTGTCAAAAGTTTTCAGAGCCAACTGGCCCCTAACAAAATGAGGAGAAAGATCAGGTGTGCTGTTCTCACAGAGCATAACAGCATCGTTAATGAGATATCACTTTGAATCGGACACGTATGACTGTGCATCTAGCCCAAGCGGGAGATAAAGTAAGCTCAGAAGAGGCTAAAGGAGAACATGGATGAAGAAGAATGGTTTTTGAAGGAACACTTCTCACTGCACAATGATCATCGCTGTTGGTCGGGGAAGACTTCTTTTTCTTTCGGTTTAGGCATTAATGGGTGTTTGCTCACGCTATCGTTCTGTACCATTATCTCCTGGCTGTTGTGCTCTGTGATCATTAAGGCAATTTTAACATGGCAATTACAAAGACATTAATTTGCTGTTTGATGGCGGTGCTGTTGGTGGGGTGGCAGGCACTTGTGCTCTCAGGCTGAGATGCTCTCTGTGGGCGTCGATCCGCATAGGGCTCCTGCACAGAGCTGCGAGCTTCCCTCTGACAGAGGAGCGCGCCGATGCCCGTGAGCGTCGCGAGGTCTGGGACGGCCCCTTACCCTGCAGTGGGTGCATCTGTTGGCTGTGGACCATGATGCTGAGCTGCAGCACCAACTGGGGGGCGCTCTTCAGGAAGGTCTCCAGCAGACGCAGCATGTTGATATCGGCGCTCTCGAACATCATGCGCCAGTAAAAATGCCGCCGCCGACTGTCCCCATGCCAGCGACTCTGGGTGCCCAGGTACAAGGCATGGACATACCTGCAGCGACAGGGAGAAAAGAGCAGCTCAGTTTCCAGGCTTTATAGAAACTCAGACTTGTGGGGGGCAGAAGGTCGGTGGGTATGCTGCTCAATACCCTTGTGATCTTGGACTATATAAATCTTTTCGCCAAAAAAGCGATAACTGGGACAAAGCTCCCTTCTAGCCAAAAATGATGACAATACCTTATTTTCCATTTGCACATACAAGTTCTCCAGTTTTTGCATAGCCCACCTTGCTGACTTATGAGAGACACAGATAATATACAGGTCAGACTGAAGAATGGGGTCAGAGCATAAGGGTCAGCTGTTTATCTATTGCCTCGGAGCAGTTTTATGGGTTAAAGGCTTTGCTCAAAGGCCCAATGACAACGTGACGTCTGATCACAGGCACAGAGCGATTTTTCTGCACATTCTCCCCACACACGATGGCTTGTTGGTTAAATAATGATGCTCTTCGATGACAGAGACAAAGAAAGATAGGGCTTCCAACTTATTTTCCATTGGTCATAACAGATGCACCAAAATAAAACAAAAGTGGTCAATTGTCCACTTCCCCTACAAATGCTTATTGCTACCACAACTATGAACACGGCCGCCAATGGGGGGAAAACTGGGTCAATTATCCTCAGGCCCTGGGTCAAGGGGGGTCCAAAAGGGCCCTCTAACATTTATATAATCACCTGGAAAACTTTATATGATATTTGTGAATCACTTAAAAGCTTATTATTTATTTATCTTCCTAATTTTCCTTGACATAGTGGTTCAAAACATTTTTACTTTCCCTCCCTACAATGCACATAATGGTTTGGTCTGCCATGTGCAAATGGAACATGCATTGTGTACATTATAGCCAGTCAGCGACCTAAGCGCAGTCGGGAAATATGTGCGTGGGGGTGAGGGGGAGATGGGAGGCTTGCAGACCATCTCATTCCCGGGCATGAGCAAGACTCATGGGTGGGCCTGATTATGAATACAAAAAAAATAAACACCTTTTTAGGCTCTTATTTCTGATAATTATTATAATTGCAAGGAATGTGATGTCAGGTCTTGAGTGTATTTTTATGCCGTGTCATTGAAATCAGGCTCACGCAATACATACCACATACAGATGTTTACATTATAGCATTTCTGTAACGTTGCATGATCCTGACCACCATCAGGAATTGTGAAGGTCAGTGGGCTTTTCCCTCTGCTGCCATTTCGGTGCCCACACGTGCCCCTACTCCGGAATACCCAGGCATATTTGTGGAGGAAATACACTTGAATGGAAGCTGTGGGAGGAACAGTACCTGGCACTGTTTTAGGATTCTTCAGATATTTGCCTTGCAATCTGTTATTTTTTTGCATTCAGTTTTACTAGGATATATTAGCTACATAAAATATTTCCTATTAAACAATGTTCAGTTTTCTAAATGGTTTACTTTGACTTACAAAGAACTAAGATTTCACAGATCATAACCCATCTCTGACCAAACCCTGTTCCCAATTGAAAACAAATACAGATAACAATTACTGATCTGCTGTGGCATTCCTGTTTCACTAACAGGTTGAAAACGCATTGCTTTGCAAAAACGTGAACAGCCCCACTACAGCCACACTGAGTGCAACACTCTTCCTGTTCAGTTTTACCTTGAAAACCCCTCATACACTGGTGCTTTGTGGCATTGGCTGGTGTATGGCCCCAAGCTTTTCTCCAAGCGGTCTGGAAGCAGCCCAAAACCCCATAACAGAGCCAGGCAGCAAAGACACAAGGAAAAGAGCAGAGAGTCTACCCCACAAGGGAGAATGGAGACTCTCGCGCCTCCCTCCCCTCTCTACCTCTCGCAGTCGCGCCGCCTCTTCAGTGCTCCGCCTACCCCCGACACCATGTTCCCAGAGGACCATGTTTCCATGGCTACGCGCACTATGCGGTTTTTCAGCTGCTC
>JAODLD010000113.1:8899575-8917346 GCA_026781065.1 Mormyrops boulengeri
CCCTCCCCTCTCTACCTCCCACCCCCTCCCTTTACTGCCGTTGAAGCGAGTCTCATCCTCTCTGTTACACTCCGAGCAGCTTGAGGCAACCTCGATTATCTGAAAGGCTGCAGTTGTTTGTTGGAGCGCAAAAACACTGTGGGAAACTTTGGCACGGCTGCTTCTAGGGGTTTTAGGATGAGCTCTCGCTAAGCATTCCAGCTGAACTCTTTGGGTAAAATACGCCATCCAAAATGGCCGTCACTGGCAGACACACCTGAAGGAAAAAAACCTGCTGATATCTCTGTACACAGCAGCATCTCCCTTGGCTTTTAGAGATGTGCTGGCACCACTTAAAGTTTGCACCTGTACTCATCCACAGCACTTTGTCGACTCCAAGCTGTGTACAGTGTCGTCACGCCCAACCTCAACCACATCCAGTCTCACCTGATCACCCCCACCTACTGTACAGTGATCGTCACCCCCAGAATTCTGAACAGCTGCAGCTCATTTCACCTGATTACTGTTTTGTTTTAAGCCAGTGACATCACTGCCTCTAAGTGAAGTACTGAATGTTTGCACCTTACTGAGAGTTTTGGGAGATCTTGCTGAACTGTGTATGTGTATATATAGCTGATTTTCACCTGTGTGTTCTCCAGGTTTTTGTCACGTTATGGATTGCTTTCTTGCTACCTACTGTACTTGCATTTGCTCCTTGGATCATGTCTTTGGATTTTCTTGATTGCTCAAGTTTCAACTGTGCCATGTTTGACAAAGATCTGTGCATTCCTATTAAACGACAACCACCTCGGCACAAGGACCTTCTCAGCATCGTCGCTATAAGTTTCCCCTCTCTCCACTCTTAGGCGGGATGGCGTGACATATCTGCACAACCTGGACAGCCCAGGGACAAAGGTGTAGCACTTGTTATGGAAGGGCTTTGGGCCAGGCTCCAGAATTCCTTGGACCAAAGTAAGCTCAAAAGTCTAAGATTGTTTTTTCATACTTAAGTATAGTGTGGATGCTGAATACTTCATTACTGCATTCTAAATATCCATCGATCCATTATTCAAACTGACCATCCTTCTGGGTTGTGGGGGGTCCAGAGCCTATCCCGGAAGTCACGGGCACAAGGCAGGAAACAACCCTGGATGGGGGGCCAGCCCATTACAGGATACACTCACACACCATACACAATTCAGTAACTCCAATTAACCACAGCATGTCTTTGGACTGTGGGGGGGGCAGGGAAACCCCACGATGACATGGGGAGAACATGCAAACGTCCCCCCCCCCCCCCCCCCCCCCCCCCACACACACACACACACACACACACACACACACACACACACACACACACTCTCTCCAGGTGGAGACTCGAAACCAGGTCCCAGAGGTGCGAGGTAACAGTGCTAACCACTGCACCACCATGCCACCCTGCATTCGAAATATTCACAAAGCAATTCCATACATCTATGTCACTTTACTTTCCTAGAAAGCTGTGGTATGGAGTGCAACTCAAAAAGGTAAAATTAATACATCAGGTTAGCTTATGGTGCAACTGTGCATCAGTGGGGTGGAGTGGGGTGGGGGGGGTGCTCGCTGCAGTAACAGCTGAACGCTGGAAAAAATGTGAGAGTGAGCCCTGCACTCACCCCTGGCTGCTATTACTAATACAAATAAGGCAGAGGCAGGCCGAGCTCAGGCTAACGCGGCTCATGCAGACAGCACGCCTGGCTGGCAATGACAGGCATCCCCAGGCTCTCCCCCACCAGCCGCTTGCTGCCAGCACTACAGGAGGAGATCGACAGCCCGTGGCGGAGGGCTCGGCTGCGCGCACAGGCAGCCCTGTCGCTCCATCCACGCAGCATTTAGCGCTCAGCGTCCCCGAAGGTGTGAGCTGTGAAGAGGCCCGACCGCCGCTCTCAAAAAAGCCTCTCATGCTGGCCGAGTTGCTCCAGCGCTGGGGCATGACGCTCGACACCAGAGACACTCGCCTCATAAACCAAAACAAACATTAATGGGGAAGCGTGAGTGTGCCGCTTCACTGTCGCCTTTCAAAAATGCGCAGCTAAAAGGAAAAACAAGGCTTCACATTTCAATGCCTGCACTATTATCTGTTTTAATGCCTAAAAACAACAACAAGTAACCAGTGCTTTCTGGCTTGAATTATGTGCTGCCCCCCCCACTCCCAATCTCTTCTATGGATTCTATCTATTGAGGGCATTGAATCAATTCGTTTCTGGCAATGGCGCTCCTGCCTGGAGTCTCACTGGAGCACTGGGGACACCAGGCTGCAGCTGCTGCCTATTTTAAACACAGATACCAGCCCTGGCTGCTCGAGGCCCTAAAATGGAAAATTGCTATGTCGTTCTGGACTCCATAAACTGCTCCAGAAACTGATCACAGGTTATAACGTGCCGGGTCTGACCTGAGTCCATTAAGACATACAGAATTATGCTTACCATACAGTATTACCACCTCTCTATGGGATGGTGTTTTTGTCTCGTGTGCACCAGAGGACAGAGACTCTCACTGTGGAGTTATGAAGGGTCCAAAATGCAAATTCTAGCCACACCACAAACTGTATTTGTATAATGACCGCAGAAAGTAACACAGGAGAGCGTGTAAGGAATAAGGGAATGGAGCGGCTTTACGTCATAATCATTTTTGTTTGAGGATTCTGTTGGGGGGGGGGGGTTCTACTTTTGAAAGAATCCTGGCATATTTCACAATAAGAACAGTTGTTCATTCTTCCTGAACAAAAAACAGAGTTTTTAAAATTATGTTTGACGTTCCTGTCATATGTCTTCGTAAGGGGACACAGGCCAATGATATCTATGCTTGTCATTACAATGATAATCCTGCTTTTCTTCTGTATTTCACATAATCCAGTCATGAAACATGCATTCTTGCCATCGCTTCTCTCAAAGCCATGCACTCAGAAGCCACACTTTCGGTCCAGAGGTATTGTGAATTATATCTCGATAAACAGTTCATCAAGCTACTTATCACTCAAAGTCTTATAGTTTTCTTCAGTTGGGTATTTTTATTTTTGAAACAGCACTAACAGATGTACAGATATTCATACGTCAAAAAAAAAAACAAACAAAAAGACACGAATGAAATATACGTACGAATTCCAAAAGGACAACTTTCTTTTCACTACCGCCAATATATAAAAAAAAGCAGATTCCACCTCAGGCAAAAAAAGATTCTTAACTAAACATATCCAGCTATGGGAAAACAGAGTAAGAAAGAAAGAACAAGGAGACTGATATCTCCTGGTCAGTTTTCCGTTTTTGCTAGTGTTGGTGCAGACACTAGCCGGGCAGTATGGGTGAGAAATGGAACACAACACAAAGTGGCGTATAAATAGCCAGCAAGCCATTTTCATCACAACTGATCAAAGGGGGTCAGGCATAACAACCTCCAAAGCCCAAATGCTGGCTTCTTTTAGCGGATAAATACGGGGACATAACCTTCCAATCAAATATACTTTAATCATACATCTTAATCGTTCTTGCCTGACATGATGGAGCTGTGAAACTTGATTGTGTCTGACTGTGCGTGAGTGAGTGATTGAGTGAGTGAGCGAGAGAAGGAGAATAAATTATTATTACAGAACTGGAAGGACTCTGAGAAGTTTGAATAAGAAGACATTATCCATTTTTTAATTTTAAGCAAAGACCCAAGTAATTAATGAATGGGCTGGTACGTGAGACCAAGAGCTTAATGGTGACCAATTACTGTTTACTGCATTTTTTTTCACAATTCCAACATATGTCACCCCAAAAACCAAGACACTTTCATTTTCACTCCAACAATATTCATGAAAATACAGACTTCAAGCACCAGTGAAAACTGACGCCTGGCTAATACACTTTGCTCAGTTCAGTGTGTAAAAATAATCACTTTGAATGATTTTTTTTTGTGATGAACTGAAAATAATCAAAACAGCTTGAGAAAAATTCCTGCTGTAAACTTAAGAGGCGGCTAAATTCTGGCCACAGATTTCAGCACCAGTTTATCCTGAAGTGATGCCAGTTATCAGAGAGGAGCTTGCTGGTTATGCCTGCCCAGCTGGCAGCGATACCGTCAAGATCACAAGCTGACTGCTAGACACAGACATGTGAGCGTGAAGGTGGGACAAACACACTGACTTACCTCACTAATTACCAGCATATGTACACAGTATATATACATATCTTTCAACCAACTGGAAAGAAAGTCCTCATAGCTGGCAAATTGCTTGCTATACCACAATAAAGACGAAATTGCATTTAAATATATGACTGAAGAAGCCTTACAGCATAGATTACAGAAAGCGAGCCAACCACATTAAGCCTTAATGAAACTTACCCTACAGCAAGCCTACAGCTTCATTTACATAATAAAATCTTTCTTTACAGCAGTCATTTTCCCAATTTTCATGCCATCAGTCATAAGAAGGAAGTCTGTATTACTGCCCTATGAAGATCATTTGGTCAAGTTGCTTTTGTAAGTTTTATAAGCAACCATGAAGTATGTATGAAAGCTCAATACCCTCAAGATTTCATAAGACTAAGATAAGGAGAGGTAATCAAGAGAGACGCCATGTTTGGCCTATTTTATAACAAAGGACTGAGCCTTAAGCTGGTAAAATTTAGAACCAATCCCTTATGAAAGTGTATTTTTTAAACATCAGGCTACACTGTATTCTGGCTGAGAATCGTAATCTCGTTATTCCTTTAATCGATTAATTTCTTTTGACAGTGTCACATTATTAATGGCAGGAATGTGATAAATCTATACCCATCAGCTCCTGACTGTCAACACTTGAAAAAATAAAGTGATTGTTTAAACCAAGGAGGCAATAACATAGAGAAATATCATTGTAATACAACTCTGCTAATTACCACAAGTTTGTACTGCCTCCGTAGTGAGGAGGATACCAGTCAGCCACACAGCTGGAGCACTCACTGTAAAATGAACACTGTACAGCACACAGGCTACCTGCAGAGGCACCGTAAGATGTCCTGTAGTACAGCGTCTCCTTCTCATTCCTTAAAGCAGAAATCATCACTGCGACCATGCAGAAATGTATTCTTTACTATGGTTCCCTCCACAGTGCCACACTTATTTAGATGCTCATAGATCTCAGAGAAGCAGCTGAAGGGGTGGCAGGGAAATCCATGTGAAGTGACAGTGTGGAGCGTGAGGCTCGTCTGGCTTCTCCCGGCGCGGTTTCTGCTGAGGTTAAGGTTGCCGAAACAGAACTGACACCTCAGACAGGTGTGCTACTGTGACAAAACCCCCTCCAGAGGCACCGGGGCTCAGCAGCCATCGTCTCTAAGTTCAAATGAGCAGCTGCAGTCTAAGATTTGATGTGTGCTAACTCCACATTCCAACTATTTGTGGGTGTTCTTTAAAATGATGCAGTTCTCTATAATATTATAATATAACGATAAGAATATGGGAATTATTTCGCAAGTATCCATGGGGTAATATTAGGGTCAAAACAAAAATGGGGAATGAGATATTCTGTACTTAAAAAGTGGTGGCAATACTGTATTTCATTTTTTTCCCTTTGCAGGTACTTCTGTTATTAGCAAGGTTCTCAATATGTGTGCAGCTGAGGTGCAGTGAGTGGGGAACAATGACAGGCACGCAGGAAGAAACACAAGCGCCCTACCCTTCCAATGTCACCATCAAGAGGCTGTATGCATGGTTGCCTAAGCTGAAGACAGATGCTGTCATGCTAGACTTCTCACAAACACTGTACAGTTGACAGTGCGATAGCTTTTTTTACTGCACAACGGGTGGTGCCATTGAACAAGTAGACTATGCAAGCCATATTCGTAAAGTCTTTCCATACCTTCTCACTGGCTAAAGACACCCTTGCTCCTTTTTTGAAGTTTGTGGGAGTTTTACTTACACAAAACTTCTGAGGGTAGAACGAAAAATGATTGGTTCAGAGAGACAACCAATCAGACTATAGAGGAGGTGGGTCCAGGTGGGTTCTGAGGGTTCAGCTTCATTTTTTGAAGCATCATGTGAACATGCATTTGCCTGTTCTGAAAATACACTGATAGATGCTTTTTCATAACTGAAGACTTGTCTATGCTAAATATACTTTAGATATTAAGGGGCTTGTCCTATTGACTGCACACCATACAGATGTACACTATATGGACAAAAGTATTGGGACACCAGGCCATTACACCCACAGACACATTTATGACATCCCATTCTAAATCCATAGGCATCAATATGGAGTTGGTCCCCCCTTTGCAGCTATAACAGCTGCCACTCTTCTGGGAAGGCTTTCCATAAGATTTTGGAGTATGTCTGTGGGACTTTTTGCCCATTCATCCAGAAAAGCATTTCTGAGGTCTGGCACTGAGGCCTGGCTCACAATTTTCACTCTAGTTCATCTCAAAGGTGTTTAGTGGGGTTGAGGTCAGGGCTCTGTGTGGGCCACACCAAGCTCACCCAACCATGTCTTTATGAAACTTGTTTTGTTAACTGGGGCACAGTCATGCTGGAACAGAAAAGGGCCTTCCCCAAATTGTTCACACAATGTTGGAAGCATAGAATCATCCTTAATGTCTGGACATGCATGTGTAGACGATAAAAAAATTTCCCCATATCAAAAATTTTGCGGTTGTTTGGGATGGCTGTTTTATTAACCCTGGATTTTATGAAGGGCTACTGGCTAATTCTGTTTTTGCCAAAGTCAAAAGGAGAAATCTGTCTTTATCCCTATGAATTATGTTCAGTTTATGCTTTTCTATTCAGTCTGCATGTTTCATCAATCACCCTTCCATAACTAATGCATCACATTCACCTTAAGTTATTTGTACTATAACCTATCTTGGTGACATCACTGAGTACAGCATTGATTAGTTTTGGCATTTGAAACACTTGAGAGTGATCCTGCATTCACTGAGGGAGGTAGACCTAACAGGTTATTGTGAAAAATGTGCAATTATATGAAGGATTCCTTCTGGGCTGCTGACAGATTCGACCCACATAGATAAAAAGGTTGAGATCACTGCCTGCCTGAAATCCAAGTGTAGAAAAGAAATGGTTGAAGTGGTTAGCAGTTTATTTTTTAGCCCTGAACAGCCTTCTCATGGATCTCAACACAGAAAAAGGATTTGCAGATCTAGCCCAATGGAAAATGATTGTGCAAGATGGTGTTCTTCATGATGAAGACAGGTCTTTGCGGGGGAGCCTGTTCCGTGGGTCATGTGACTTTATCAAAGGTGTATTCTAAAGATGCTCATGTCCCATGAGAGAGAAAGCAAGAAACACTGTGTGCTGTACAATAGCTAAAAGCTCTTGCCCTGGGAAGAAAAGTACAGCATAATTCAGAGGAGACATCCTGTCAAGAAAGAGGTACTTCTCACCCTCTAACATCACCTCCTGGTGTGCTGCCTTTACCATAAGTTCAGATTATATGTCCAACCAGGGATTTCATTGTGGTAAGGATGTGGTGGCATAGCATTTTCCCTTCATGTTGGTCTACAAGCTAAGGAAAGACCAGGTCTGAGCCGTCTGCCACATTAGAGGTATGAACAGGGGTAGGTGTGGCCTATTGGGAAGAAGAATGTGGTGACTAATAATAATCAATACTTTATTGGTCCCTTTGGGGACATTCTCTTTCAAACTCCTGCATCTTGCTCTACATGGGAGCAAGCAAAACCATAAATGGCAGCCACCCACTGCAGCACCCAGGGAGCTGGGTGTTAAGGATCTTGCTCAAGGACACACTAAGGCCAGGCTTAAACCAACTACCTTCCAATGAAAAGCACAGAGGCTTAGTCCACTGAGCCACATGCTACTATCAAGAGCTAGTTAGTTATACTTGACCCTTGTTCTCCACATTATATATACACACCATTGTTTTCTGTTTTGCTTTTCCACCGATAACTTGGACAACAGTTCCAATGCAAGTTAATACACCTGTAACCAAAGCCCTATCTAGGAATTCTGGGCCCCCAGACAAAGTGTCACCTTGGCAGCTGCACTCTTTCGACTCCTTTCATCCATGACACACATGCGGCAGTTTGGCCTGCTCTCTCTTTTCCTTCCTTTTTTATGTGTTGTAGTCATGAATCAGGGCAGATTTTGGGCGACGCCGTAGCATGGTGCAGGCTGGGAAGGAGGTGGACGACTCACTTGCGGCTCACAGGACAAACAGGGTTTATTAAAAACAGAAAACACTAGGAATATTACAAAAAAACCCAAAAAGGACCACGAGGGGTCAAAAGCAAAAGGGAATAAACAAAGAATAATTACAAATGGGTCGGGTTGGGTCGGGTAGGCAGGAAGGACATCATACAATGAACCACCAAGGGACTGAACTCAGGCAGGGACTTAAATACTAAGGGGTAACAACACTAACACAGGCAGGTGAGACTAATTAACAAGGGTTGGGAAAACAGGCCACAGATGAAACTAATGATTAAATCAAGGGACTGGGAGGGGAAAACTAAGACACTGACAGAAACAAGGAAACAGGCTAACACGGGGGAATTTGCAGATTTGCAGGTAGCCGCATGCTCAAAATTTTGAGCAATGTGGCTGACAGGGAGCAGGGGAAAACACAAAGACTGACAGGAGGGACAAGATGGCCAGCGACACCTGCTGGCCAAACGGGGAAGAGACACAACAGACTGGGACAATAGGTGCTGACCCTGACAGCTGTGTTGATTCTCTCCTTGTCCAGACCCTGTCTGTTCTGAAAAGGTAAACCCATCTGAAACAAATGCGCCCTGTTCTCCCCAATCCCCTGCCCATTGTCATGCAATTCTGTTTGCGACTGAAGAGCTACTTGCACTGTCCCACAAAGGACAGGCTGCCGGCGAATCAGTGGCAAAGAAGTCACTGCAACCCCTCACTCCTGCAGCTTCAACGTCAGACCCACAATCAATACATTACATCTCACCCTCAAAACTCTTTCATGATTACTAATAATACACATTTCTTACCAGATGCAAAAAAAAAAACGTACTTATTGTGCATTAGAGACCATCCCTTTCAAATGGCCATTTTAACATAATGTGCTGTGGTAAAAAATTTTATGTCTGAAATTTCTTACGAAGGTAATAAATAATGCATCAAATCCAGACAAGTGTATTCTGGGAAAATACAAACACTACTATACAATTCTCAGTGATTCCCAGTATCCTATGTAGAGCAGTTCAGAAATCAAGTTCACCAAAGGTAACTGCCAAGGTAAAGTAGATGTACACTGATTTTTATCTATCCACCTCCCAGCCACGTGTCTGGTACAAGGTCACCTGGCACCCATCCCAGGTAGCTAAGGTTTCAAGGCAGGGAACGCCATGGATGAGATACCAGTCCATCACATCAAAGACACACACACACACACCCACACTATTTAGGCACGCCAAATCACCTAACTGCACATATTTGTATTATAGGAAGAAATCAGTATGCCTGTGTAACCTAGGGAGACAATGCATATCCCACACAGACAAAGAGGGGATGGAATTTGAGCCTCAGCTGTGGAGGTGAGGGGCAGCTCTGCCATGCCTCACTCACACAGAATGCATATGTACAGTGCTGTGCAAGACGCTTAAGCAGTCAGGGAAAATGTTTAAAGCTGTTTATCTGAGTAGTCAGTGTACATTTTCTCCAAACTGAAAACACAACTTAACATTAGAATATATTCAAATTAAGGGTAACACAATAATAACTAGCAAGAATTTCTTCTGTTCTCCCAAAAGTTATTCGTATCTCGTTGGACGGCTTGAAGAACCACTTCAGTTCCCAAACCCCACCTCAAGGGCGCCTCAGCCATTCTGTGTATTCGTTAAATTTAACCACCAGCTCAAATAATAATTTAACTTAATTAGTTTAATCACTCAATGATGTATTGATTCGCCATATCAGGTGTGTTAGTGGTTGAGTCAAAAAATACATGGGTGTGTTAGATGGTTGCTGCAAATACTGGGGTGACTTTAGGAGAGGTTTTGAAATGGTTACGCTAACACACTTTTACAGACATAATATCATAGTTTTACACCAACATAAACATCATTTAAACATAATTGTCTTGTAGATATGTATGTACTGTATGTGTGTATGTACAGTCGTCTGAAGGAGAAAGGACACCCTCTGTCAATTCTAAGGTTTTACATATTAGTACATAATAAAAATCATCTGGTCCATAGCAGGTCTTAAAATTAGGTAAATACAACCTACACATGTGTTCAACAGCAAGAACACATCACTGTAAGCTATATGAGATGGTGGAGTGGACATCATTACATCTTAGAAGGAAAATGCATTGCCTGGTTTTTATTGCAAGGGCTTTAATGGGCAAATAACCTCAGTACATACAGTATGTAGTTTGCTGACATTCCGCACTAATACATACTGTAGCCGTTCATCAGTTAAACTTCTTCAGCCTCCCACCACACGCACAGAACTGAGGAAATCTGCCTTTTGTTGTTATGCACCACATGAGTGGAACATATTATAAAGTATATTGAATTTAGACTCCTTGCCTTCTCTGAATGTGTTTAAAAATCTCTTAAACTTTGAGCTTAAAGAACAGTGTCATTGCTCCATATAAATTAATTTTATTCTATGTATAGTTTGAGTATTTGTATGTGTTTTAATCTGTGTTCATATTCAAAATTCATCTCTGTATGTATGTATATGAAACCTTTGTCTTTTTCTTATTTGCTGCCATCTTGGCCAGGACTTCCTGGAAGAAGAGATATTGTATTTCAATGGAACCTTCCTGGTAAAATAAAGGATAAATAAATAAGTAAAAAAATGTACTTAATAAAAAACTATGCCAAAATGCAGAAGCAGTGTGAGTATACCCTTACTGCTTCCATGGGAATGAAGAGAATAAGTAGCATCCAGGTGCTGCTAATGAAATGCATGTGATTTATTGATGATCAGCAAGTGTGACCACCTCTATTAAAGCAGACGTTTTGGCCAGTTGCTGTTATGGAGCAGTCCGGTGTCTCATGCCAAGGAGGAAAGACATCAGCGATGATCTTAGAGAAGCCATTGTTGCTGCCATCAATCTGGGAAGGGTTATAAGGCCATTTCCAAACAATTTGAAGTGCATCATTCTACAGTGAGATGGATTATTCATAACTGGAAAACATTCAAGACAGTTGCCAATCTTCCCAGGAGTGGATGTCCGAGCAAATTCACCCCAAGGTCAGACTGTGCAATGCTCAGAGGAATCGCAAAAAACATCCAAGAGCTACAACTCTACAGGACCCGATTAGCGTGTTAAATGCTTAAGTTCATGACGGTACAATTAGAAAAGGACTGTATGGCTTGTTTGGAATGGTTGCCAGGAGAAAGCTCTCTTCTCAAAAAGAACATGGCAGTATGGCTTAGGTTTGCATAAGCTGCATATGAACAAAGCACAAGACTTCTGGAACAATGTCCTTTGGACAAACGAGACCAATGTGGAGATATTTGGCCATAATGCACACGGCCAGGTTTGGTGAAAACCAAATACAGCCAATCAGCACAAACGCCTCATATCAACTGTCAAACCTGGTGGTGGAGGGGTGATGATTTGGGCTCGTTTTGCATCCACAGGACCTGGGCACCCTGCAGTCACTTAGTCGACCATTACTCCCTGTGTATACCAAAGGATTGTACAGACAAATGTGAGACCATTTGTCCAACAGATGAAGCTTGGCCTAAAATTGGGTCATGCGACGGGACAATGATCCCAAGCACACCAGCAAATCTACCAAAGAATGGCTGTAAAGGAAAAGAATCAAGTTGTTGTAACGGCCCAGTCAATGTCCAGACTTCAACCTGACTGAAATGCTGTGGCAGGACCTTAAGAGAGCTGTGTATAAACAAATGCCCACAAGCCTCAATGAACTGAAGCAACATTGTCAGAATCACAATCAGAAGACTTTACTAATCCCAGAGGAAATTGTAAAGAAGAGTGAGAGAGAGAATTACGTCAAGTTACTGCTGCTAAAGGTGGTTCTACAAGCTATTGGGTGAACTTAGTTTTTCACACATGGCTTCTCCATTTTGGCTTAATTTTTGTTAAATAATTAATCACATGGTGTAATCTGTTCATTTTACACCGGAGTTTAGACTTAAATAATTTTTGAACCTGGTAAGGACCAGACGATTGTTTTATGTCCTGATGCAAGATACCATAGAACATGGCTGTATGTTGTCGCGTATTATATTACTTTTACTTTGAGGAACACCTGGACAGGATAGAACAGCAAAAGGCAAGCAGGACTGCTGACTGGTCACAGCCTGACAGCCATCTAAACTGTGACAAAATGGCAAGTGGGGCGAGCTGGCGTGGCGTGACGAGCTCTTACTCGGCACCTGGAACCCTCGCGGTGCAGCTGTCATGCGGGGCAGAGAGCCGCGCTCATGCCGTCAGGCTCACGGCAGCCAGCTTCCCGAGTAGGCACCACGCTTTCCTCGCTCACTCACCTTCAGGTGCGCTGACATGATCCCTGGGGCGTGTGGCTCCCTCAGGGGGAGGGCAGAGCGTGCTGATTGGCCTCACATTTTGGCAGGCCTTTACAAAATCACCTCCCTCCCCCACGTTCCCTGCCACCCCCAGCCCTGCAAATAGACTCCCCCTCATTGGATTTGATAGTGCGCTGCACAGATTGCCAAATAAAATTACAGTTTCAATCAAATCGCTAATTGGAAACCCATACTAGCCAGAACGAAATACTGTATCGCAGAGCTGAAATTCAAAACAAAAGGTTCAAGCCCCGTGAGGCTTACCCTTGTAGGAAGTGCGTAACATAAATTGCTTCAGTAAACTAACCAGCTGCAAAAAGGAGCTAACTCAGAGAGACGATAGCAGCCAAATCCAAAATGACATAGAGGAAGGGAGAGATTTTTCATTGCACAAACAACACAGATTTTTAAATTAATGACATCAAAAGAAGTCTCTGGATTAAATTAACAGTGTCAAATTAGTAAATATATAGTTTGCATTTAAGGATGTAAAAATGCGTTTCCAATTCAATGTACCACAAATGCTTAAGCTATATATATATATTTAGAAAGCTAATATATAAATGACATTGAATAAAGGGACAAAAAATGCCAGTTAATAAAAAAAAAAACAAATCTCCAGACAATTACAAAAATAAAGAAAGCCGCAGTGGGTAGAGGTGGGCTACACATCTGCACAGCAGTTAAGGCCAATTATCTCGGCGAGCGTGCGCCGCGGAATAGCGGATAGAAGGCCCCCGTCTGAATTAGCCAATACTGTGCCTGTCAGTTTCCATGGAGATGGAAAACAAGTACGGCGGCACGTTCTTATTTACTTTGCCGTCGCGCTGACAAATGGGATGGCTTCTTATTAAAGTTACCGAAGAGTTCCATTCGAAACAATAGGTCCTTGGGGAAAAAAACATAGTTTAAGTGACTTCATGCTGTGAAAAAGAATCCTCCGGCAAAAGGTATCCAAAATAATGGGTCAGTTTAAAACAGAATAATAGGCCGCCTCATTTCATCCAGCATTAGTGTCCTTCAGAAAGCATGCTGATGGGGGACAGCTGGGAAATGAGAATATGGTTTTCAAGAATTCATAGATGACAGATTACAACATAGGTAGCTTGTTGGTGGCCTGGTGGTTAGGATGCTTGCCTTTGGACCCAGAGGTCATGGGTTCAAGTCCTGCAAATGGCACCGCCATTATTGGGTCCCTGAGCAAAGCCCTAAACCCTGACTTACTCCAGTGAGACTGTCCCTGAATTTAGAAAATGGATAAGAGTGTCTGCTCAATGCTGCAAATGTAAAACATTCCTTTCAGATTTCTTAGCCAATAAGGGACTCATCTAAACAGTTAATGAATATTCCTGATTTCTATATTTAGATCAGTAAGATATTTCACCGTATCCTAGAATATCCTGGGACAGGCTGAGCTGTGAAGAGATGTGGTTTGTGTACAACTGCAATGAAATGCCACGGGCCCTTAAACTGGAGCTCATTAATATTAACAAGCGTCCTTGTTTTCCTTGTAACAAAATCAGATAATAGAGGTGCTGTTCTGAAGTATGTTTTAACCATAAGAACTTTCAGGAAAATAAAGCACTTCTTGTCCTTCCTGTGTATAAACAATAACTAACTTTGTGATGAAAACTAATAACACAATAAACAGTTTTACAAAGGGGTTAAATAACTAGATAACATAGATCCAAAGAATATGAACCAGTGTAGACATTAATTGTTACCTTCAGTGGGTTTAAATATGGTGCAGTACTAAAATTCTGCATTGACAGTGGCTTAAAAATACATCCTAGCCACTGGATTGCTTGCAATCCGGAAATTAAAAGAGCTATGATAGGGTGTATCTAACTATGGTTCCCGATCTTGCTGGTGTTATTGAGATCTGCTCAGCATGGTTTGTTTGATAGACTGCTGGTTATGGAACACTGTGTATATAAATTAGAATTTGGCTTGGCAGGAGAGCCTCAGTGGATCTCCTTATGTAAATGGGCAGTTGCAAATTCTTTGGAATATGCCTAGAATTATTTGCTTACAGGGTAAGCATTGTTTAAAGTCAGTGCTGCTGCTGGAGAGACAAATATTACTAATGAAACAAATGTAAATCTCCGAAACCTGTGAAGTGTGAGATGGAGTTTGCAATGTGGTCGGGCAGCAGTGTTTGCCACCATTCAGGATTCTTATACGCCTGTCCGCCAAGCTACATCAGCCAATATCATGCCATTCTTTCTGTCTGTGTCCTAGTGGCATTTATCACCCTCCCCAATGCAACTCGCAGCGAGTTCTCAATCACACACACACACACACTCATGTAATCATATCTTTTTGGGGACCGCTCATTCATTTCTATGGGAAAAATGCTAATGCTAACTACGACAACCTTAACCCCTACACAGCCCTAACCATAACCATAAGTAACCATATTTAGTTTCTTCATTGCAGTCACAGACTTTTATAAAATAGAGTTTTCCCATATGGAAACTGGTCCCCATAAGGTAAACAAAATGGGTATTCATCACGTTGTGGGGATATTTGGTCCCCACAAGGTAAGGTATACCTGGACCACACACACACACACACACACAAAGGTTTGTAATTATATCTTTGTAGGGACTCTCCATTCATTTATATGGGGAAAACTCTAATCACATGATGACCTTAACCCCCACCCAGCCCTAACCTTACTCATAAGTAACTAAACAAAATACGAGACTTTTGTCATTTTCAGTTTTTTGATTGCATTTATGGATCTTTTTGGGGACCTGAAAAATGGTTTTTATTACATTTTTATTTTAATTTTCTTATTTTCATTACATTTTTCTATTATTTTTATTACAGTGTGGGGGACATTTTGTAGTATAAACCTAATGCCTCCCCACACACATAAGAACATTCTTTTCAGTGTGCACATCAAGACCTGTATAAAGCAAATGTAAGATTATTGCCAATTGATACGTCATATCAGACGTGTGTGGTCAGTGGATCTTAGTGTTGCTCTCTTAAACTGAGGGCACAGGAAGCAAATTGAGTTATGTTAGAGACACTGAAATGGTGGCAATCCAAGGAGGAGGTTGGATCATTTACATTCACATGTACTTTATTTAGCAGACGCTTTTGTCCAAAGAATCATACGAGTGGGGATCACCACCAGGCTTTTGCCTTGCAGTCTTGGAGAAACAGAATGTCTGTCAGTGCTCTTCCGGATGCCGTCAGTCTTGTGGTTGACAAAAGAATGGTGTGGGTGGTGGGGGGGGTGCTGTTTGAATCAATTCTAATTCACAAAATTATGCTGTGCTAAATCTGCCAGGATATGGAATGCCTTGACGGAGACGTGAGGATCAAGAGACAGAGGAAGAAGCGCTGGGGCAACCCAAGAAGAGGAAGAGGGTTCCAACCCAAGAAGAGGAAGAGGGTTCCAACCCAAGAAGAGGAGGCAAACGCTCTTAAATGGAAGCAGAGACACTCTTCAATGGAGGCAAAGATGCTCTTAAATAAAGGTAAAGACGCTTGTAAATGCGATTTACTGTTCTCTGCGCAACCATACAGCCCACCCAGAGTGCTCCCCTTCCCTGGGTCCTGTGCCTCCCAGATAGGCCTCAGGCTTGCTGTGACTGCCTTGGATGCGTTGTCGGGTGAATGGATGTACTAATGGATGGATGGATGGTCAGAGACATGCTTACTAATATGTACACACAAATACACACATACACACACACACCTACATACACACACATACACACAATGAACACACATGCGTTGATCACTCAATTAAGGAACAATGGATCAATATGCTGTATATGTATAATTGTACTAAGCACAGACACTGTACCTGTAACTTGACATAAACTTATACTTACTAAAGTATAATAATAACATCAAGTGTGTCCAAACCCTGGCCCATTTGGCATACTCAATTGTAGGATTGATTTTAGCTTATATTTGGCCTGAAAAGGGCTGTTTTATGAACAAGAGATTTCTAAAAATAATTAAAATATCTAAACTAGTACTTAGGAGATCATAAATCATTTGATAGTAGGGGCTATTGTTCTCAATTGTAACCAAACTATATATAGCACTGGGATACAGTTACAGTTTAGTTAACTGTAACTAAATTACAGTTTCAATTTGAAAAAGAGAGACAGCACCAACATCCTGTCCAGGGTGTACAGCAGCCTAGAGGGTGTCTTGAAAAGCGCTATAAAAATGTAACATTCATTCATTCATTCATTCATAAGTGCCCTGTGTAACAGATCCTCTGTGACCCTGAACAGAGTATGTGCTTGGAAGATTGGTGGATGGATGAGAGAGAGAGATAGATCGAAAGGTTTAATCTCTGTTGGTCTTTCTAGTCCCCTGGGATGATTCAGCCCTGGTTCTTTGTTCTTCTGGGCAAAGTGCATGCTCATTGTTGAATTCTCCCGATGTAGGATTGTACTCATCCATTAAATTCACACTGTACAACGGGCACTTGCCACAGATACAAGTGTGTGGTGAACACGATGGGCAGCCATTCGCACAAAGCTAATGGGTCCTACATAAATACAGAAGTACACACAGAGTAACGCCACTATCCATTAAACACCATTAAGCTAGTGCACCTTGTCAGCCTTTTTTGGGGTCACTCTAGTATTCTGCAGTTGTGGATGATTTAGCCATCACTAGTAATTACAGCTTTCGTATGTATCTGTTATTTTTGTCATTTTTGTCCTCCACTTTAATTTACATTTGAGCTGCAATTAAATGGTCTATTATAAAACACTACATCTGTCTGATAATTCAGTCACCTATGTTGATTAAGCAAAAGCTTACTATAAATTTTTCTCAAAATTTAAACAACAGGCTCAATTGAAAAAGATACATTTATGGAACATTAAAAATATGGCTGACTAGTATATGAAATGTATCCATCCTTCTACCGACTGTTCATCCTGGCATTCTAGAGCCTATCCCAGGGAATTCAGTTCAATTTCATTTGTATAGCACATTTTCATTCAACATTACATTGTCTCAAAGTGCTTTACATTCTCCGGGCCCAAAGCCCCCAGTTAGCAAGCCAGAAGTGACAGTGGCCAGGAGAAACTCCCTAGAAGGAAGAAACCTTGGGAGGAACCAGACTCAAAGGGGGAGCCCATCCTCCAGGGGCCAGCAGAGGAAGGCCTAATCCTAACCAGGCCCAAAGGGGGAGCCCATCCTCCAGGGGCCAGCAGAGGAAGGCCTAACCCTAACCAGACCCAAAGGGGGAGCCCATCCTCCAGGGGCCAGCAGAGGAAGCCCTAACCCTAACCAGACCC
>JAODLD010000113.1:8931060-8961185 GCA_026781065.1 Mormyrops boulengeri
CCGAGGATAGTGGGGGTCACGAGTCACTGGCACAGTTATTTTGGGGGTCGTGAGCTGAAAAGTTTGGGAACCCCTGCCCTAGGCGACCACGTTCATACGTACAGCAAGTGACCAGTTTTCCAGCTCGGGCTTTTGCAATTAAATGGGATTTATTTGTATTCTTAGACTATATTTTAATGCGCCCTCTCATGAAAGAAGAGTTCAAGATGCATACAACTGATAGAACAAAGGCAGAAAACCCCAATGAATGAATAAGGTAATTTTGTATTTGCTATAGTTCAGGCAAAATGAGTAATGATCATGCAAAATTTCAACAGTTCAATCCAGTGGAACAATCACCTAAATACTTTTGCCATTGTACAATGGGGTTGGTATTATGCTGATGTCATTGTCCAAAGTACGCATATATGAAAACGGGCCGGCCACTATTTTACCAGGGAACGAGTAGTAACAGCAGCAAGAAAAGCCCAAATGTAAGTTTCTTTTGTATATCTCCGGTTTGTAAAAATTAAGGCAAAGACACCGAAGAATTACTGGAAAGGCGACGGAAACCTTAGCTAAAAGCCATCAATTGACAGATCTTGAACAACAGGACTGTCAAGAAGTGGCACTTTCTGTGTTCTGAGCATTTCCCTACAGGCAGAGAGGAGCAGTATTTCAATGAAAAATATTTAAATTGCATATTTATTTACTTTAGAGTACTTTGCAATTAGAATTTTGCTGGATGGAAAAAATCAGATATAATTTGTAACAAAATACTTTGAGAGATTGTATTTTATGTATTTCAATTAGTTATTAACTAGTGGTCTTCTAGTTAATTTCAACAGACATGCTCAGACAGTAGCATCTTGTAGTTTGACATATATGGAAGCCTTCATCAGCAATAAATCAGGACAAAATGAACAGCTAAACATAGATGTTTTTATACCCACTGAGCCTGTGTGAAAGGGAGGACCAACTGGTGAACTTGACATTGCATATTATACTGTATGCGTCACAACCGCTGGTCCCATTTTTATTTTTTGAAATAACACAGTTTGTGCATGGTCAGCACCCTACTTAAAGACACATTCCTGCATTATAATAATTAATTTAAGTAAGCATTATTGTGTTTCACTGTGTGTGTATTTAGACTTTATGCTCAAGTGTGGTGGTAGATTATTTCCTTCAAAAGTTATGAAGAAATGGCCCAGCCCCTTTTGCCTGAACAAAATACAGCTTTTCATGGTCTTGAGCACTTGCTGTAAATTTTGTTTATATAAAACTTTCTTTAACATTGAATAGAAACATCAAACTTTCTGCAGCTGAACAACATACGACATTTTCAACTTTCCCTGGTAAAATGGCCGCTACGGACAAATAGTGACATTATGTACATGTAGCTACATGTACAACCCATTGTTTCAAGTAGAAATTAGTAACTCCTCCCTCTTCGTTTGCATCCTAACAGAGTGTTTATTGCTTTTGTGCACTAGGGCTAAGCCTCTGTGTCCGTGATTGGAAGGTCACTGGTTTGAGCCCGGGCCTCATCAGAATAAACACGTCTGTGGACCCTTGAGCTCCCTGGGCGCTGCACCAGGTGGCTGCCATTCCCTGCCAAGCTTGCTTTCACCTGCTACATGTCTGTGTATTAAGGAGAGCATGATGGGGTAGGCGAAAAGAGAGTTTCCCCATGGGATCAATAAAGTATCATCATTTCATAAATAGGCCAACTACCCCATTATACTTCCCATCTCTGAAACAGTAAGACATGGAACATTCAAGAATGTCACAGGGTCAACACTTGGACCAGAAAGGTAAAACACACACACACACACACACACACACACATACATTACAGACCACTCTATATTTTCAAACATATCTGCATTTTTTAATCCTGGTTTAATTATGGTTGTGCTGGTAGAAGGCTATGCTGAGCAGCAGGTTGCTTCCAGGTTCAAAATTTCTAAGACAGCAGTACACAAGAATAAGGAGAAGCAGAAGACACTGTGAATGACCAGAAACCAGGCAGGTAGAGCAGAAGTGACATTCTAATGCCAAAGTTGACCTTTAACTTATCTGACAGTTTGTCATGAATCGGAGGATGACATCAAGTGACCTTCAGAAGGAATGGGAAACATTAAGTGCAGGTGTGAGGTGCACTGCTAGGACAGTTCATATCAGGCTACTAGAAGCAGGACTGTCTCATAAGGCAAGGAAGAAGCCCTTCATTAATGAGAAGCAGGGACAAACCAGGCTGCAAATTGTAAAAAAATATATTATTATAAGATGCAACCCTAAAAAAATATCTATGTGTGTGTGTGTTTGTGTGTCTGTATACACTGTAGCCTCTGACCCTTTGGCGATATCAGAATGGGATATGGGCCTTTAATTTGGTAATATGTATCCCTGGAGAGGCCTTTAGGTGCTCTTAAGCAAGGTACTTAACCCAAATAGCTATTTATAGGTCCATATAAACAGATTACGTGCGAAACTGCATGTTGCTTTAGCCATTTTTCAAGTGTTTTGTAAGCAATTAATTTTCATTAATTTAATTGGTGAGGAGGTGCTTTTGTCCAAAGCATCCAGTATACAGCCCACTATTGTTTCTCTATCAATGTCCCCTCCACATGCTGAGCTCACGGACCATAACATTTAGCAGAAATGAGGTACTTAACCTGAGTCATTCCAGTAAAGCAATGGGATAAACAGGTGAGACTGTGCATTATTTAGGTAAAGGGGAGGAACGATTCAAGCAGCCTTGCTCTAGGGCATCATTGGGCACATTTCAAAACAACCGTACTTCCTTCTGCTTTAGTAGGACTAGGGCCAAGTAGACTTAGACCACAAGAAGACTCATTTTAGCACGTGTTTTTATAAATCACTTCCACTGTTGTCCTGTTAGACAAATAGGGGGCTGCTAATTCCTCCACCTGACATGGTACTCCTGTGCCCTTCTGATGTGTCCATTTGTATTCACAGTCAGCCTACAGTGTATGACTTCCCTACCTGTCTGCAAGCAGCATGCCACCATGTGTGCTGTACATATCACACACGCTCAGCAGGAACATGGACACATGGCCACCGTTACCTTCAACACCTCGCACGGGGCAGCAGAGCCCTGCCCCCTCACCGCACCTCACAGCCGATGGGCATTTTTATTTTTTGTGTCCCTCCCCCCTATTCCCATCAAACCCGGAAACGAAAGGCAGCCCCCCCGGACGTAGTGAGCCTGGAGGAAGGTGCCATTTTCGCTTGATTCCCCCCACAGCCCCACAGGGCTGCCGGTCAGCTGCAGATATTGCTGCGGGACAATGAGAGGAAAATATATCCGGACACGTACCCCCCCTCACCCCCGACAGAGTGCAAGCCAATTCTGCGGTCTCCAGGCCGCCTAGCCACAGATGGCTAATGCGGCACAGTGGGGCTCGAACCCGAGTACCCTCGGCAGGATGCGCATGCCTTGACCGGCCCTCCCCAGAAATAGAATTTGAAGCGCGGTGTTTTTTGATTGGACTCTTCTAAGCCCAGAGCAATCACGCATGCCCCCCCGTCCCTGCGCCTCGTGGCAGGAATGGCCTGGCCGGCATCTCCGGCTCTCACCATATGGGGACCAGAGTGTCGGAGATGGCTTTTTTCCCTCCCCCCATTACTCATTACCACAGCGTGACTGCCACACTCGACTGGCACACTGCCGTCAAAACCATTGGAGTCAAGTGAGAGGATTGGCTCGGCGCCAAGCTTCATGCTTGTCTCATAAGTAGTGCTTTACAGCCTAGGAGTAGGTAAAGCTCTTAACCAGCTTTCTGCAGCTTGGGACAGCCAAGCCTAGCAGCATTAATGTAATTCCAATCAAATACGACCCAGGTCAACCTGCATTTTCCTCCACCTTTATCCTACTGTAGTCAGAGGGCCGTGTGCAGCAGTATAAGATGAATTTATTTCGCTGCCTTTTTCAGCATGAAGTGTGACCAGGCCGCTGCCTTGGTAGCATGGGCGTCGCCGCCATTAAATCTGAGGGGGACGTGTCCCCCCCACATTCAAAATGCTTCTGACGCCCCTGCTTGGTAGGTACAGTACTTGTTTTGTATGATTTGACTGAAGCAGTGTTTCCACAGAGAAAGATGGAAGACAGTGAAGGAAATTCTTCTTGGATGATTTGTAGTTTTGCCATTGTCATTAAGGATAAACAGAAACAAAAATAATTTTCAAATCATGTTTTCATCAATAAAACTTTGTCTTTTAAAGAACAAAATAAATCCAAATGTATGCTAAATGGTTATTCAATCACAATAAATCCAAATGTATGCTAAATGGTTATTCAATCACAATAAAATTCTCATATTTGAACTCCCCACCAAGTATTACATCTTTTTTTATAGGGCAAGTGGCTGTTCTCTTATAGTCTTTGATCCTAACACTACTTATTCTATGCAGAACATTATGAGTAATGATATGTTTCTCAATGCTGGATCTTCAAATATGCCCTTTGTACTTGTTTACTACTCTCTGACCTTCACAGTCCCAAATGAATTCATGCGCTTCAAGAATCACTGTGGCTTTTTTATGCTTTTTATTAGCATGGTGACACTCTGTTTTAGTCTATTTCAAATCCCTGAGAATCCATTATTCTATACAAAAATACGTGTTAAGTGGGGAAGCCCTAAGTATGTGTTATACAGTGGCTCCATACTGGTCCGCTTCCATCAGTTATCTACTCACAGACAATTAGGGCGTTTAACAGCAAGATGAGCAAAATATTGACAACACCCCCCATTTCAATCCACTCTGTTTCCTTGTGTTGGAGACAAAAGAGCAAAGGATAAAATGAAATGGCTTGATTTATACACATCCAGAAGCAGCAGGTCATTTGTTCGGGTTCAATGGAAATTCTGTTAAAACGAACGCGATGTGCAATTCATTTGAGGCAGCAAATTAAATTAGATTTTATTGCATCAACGTGCAATATGCTTTATCTTCCTCGGGCTGTTGTTGGGTCCGCATCCATGAGGAAAAACATAGGTATTAAAGGCAAAGCCTGGCACACCAATGCACTGGAACAATGTAATGGCTGTTAAATGAACATGTAATTTGATTTTAAAAATTCCTGGCTACCGAAGTGGATTAATAACTGAAGTAGGAGATTTCAGTAATCTGTGTTTTGCATAAGTTTGTGTTATTTTCAAATTTTTCTACAAGAGTAAATGGGTGGAATCTTAAGGCCTTTTGGTGCGTGAAGGTAAGTGAGGATTTGGTTACCCCTCATATCGTGTATGTTAGTACGTGTCTGTCTTTATGCTTGTTTATACTGAATCAGATAGAATTTTTCTAATCTAAAGTATTGATTGCAGCTCAGTTGCCATTTATAATCAAAACATGGTATGGATCACGATAACCTGCCACACGAGGAGCGTGTCCACAAGGAGGGGATGATCTTACTACCTGCTGGAAGTGACCATTGGGCTTGGCTGTCAGGGCAGAGAGGAGGACAGACAGTGATGGCTGCCTGGGATTCTGGTGAGAGTGAACATCTGTGACAGGACTCCCGGCTCTGGGGCTTTGTGCAGAGCTGGGCTTTTAATCTGGACATGAGTGGGTGGAGCACCTCATATTCACTCATACTTTAGCGTGGCCTATTTCTGACGAAACGTCTATTTATTAAGCTAAGAACTTTGTAACAATAGTTTCATCGCATTTGTATGCTTGGCTTGTTTAGAAAACAAAACGGGCACCAAAATACTAAAATAATCATGAATATGCATTACGTGAGGTCATAGACAGGTATTCGGCGAGATTTGTCACTTCTTAGAAAAACTGCATGACAAAGACTGTATGCTGATTGTGGGGAAGTCTTAGTATTTTCTTAGCATTCCGAGTGCTGGGATTCAGTTGTCAACATCCTCAAATGAATTTAAATCTTCAGTGGCTCCATCAGCCTCATGAAACAAATGCTGCTAGCATGTAATAAGAAAAGCAACAGAAAGGGGATTGATATACATTTCAGGGGCTCTGTTACACTAGTTGGGAACCAAATTAACCTGCGTGGCCCACAGCAGCACCTCAAGCTGTTTACGGCTTTGCGGCAGGTAGGAGGTGTCAAAGTCATGGGGTAGATGACGACCGAGGGTGAGTCGCTGACATTTACATACTGAAAAAAGCCACCATTCCCAGGTCATTTTCTGTGTCCAGAAATCCCTGATGATTCGCTCATATCTCCAGATATTTCAGTGAAACTCCCTTGTCTTGGGATTTGGCTCACCCGAATACCAATTTCTCTGACTACATAATGGAATTCTCTATATTTCTTCCTCTTAGTTCATTTCTTTGTACCAAGAGCATAGGCAAACAGAAAAGTGGGTCAGGTCTGGCTAGTTGTCGGAAGGAGTAAAATTGCACTGGTGAAAGCCATGTCCTTGAATATGCACCAAAAAAAATGCCATAACTCCGTTCTGAGCCGTGCAGCTTTCTGCAGACTTTTCTGTTTGTCCCCGTAAGACTTTGCTACAGACATTTCACTTACTCATTTGCACTGTCTGACTTTGCTGATGCATTTAACTGAAGCATTTTCATCCATTTATGCAACTGGATGGGTTGCTGGAATGATTCAGGTTAAGCAACTTGGTCAGGTGATTACAGCTCCCTCCTGGGAAATGAACATGCAAGCATGCTGTTAAGAGTCTTAACTACTACCAGATGCCCTGCACTTAAATTACATGCTATTCTAACTGCAAACATTCTTAGTGTTTTGAAGTGAATGCCTTGTCAGTGCATATATGTGTCCAAAATATACAGAAACATACGTCTTCAGTAATTCTTAACTACCGGTAACTAGAGGAAAACTGCAGGTCAAATCACTTTTCTTTTTCTGATGGAGTGACAGAACTACCACGAAGAAAATACTTACGTAATCACAATGAGCTTCATAAGAGAACAGAAAAATGACCTTTAGAAAAATGCCATAATATGCTCTTATGAGTATCTATGAAGACAAGGAGTTCATACCCTACAAAGCAGAATTCCTGCAAGGGTTTTGAATTTTTGGAAATAATGAACATGAGCCTATCAATATAGACAACATATTCTGTCTAAAGTACACAACCTATGTACCTTTAATAAAGACAGTGTGGTATAACAATTAAAAGATGGAGGGCCAATACTGGCAAGAGCTATTCTGTTAAAAAATCATGTCCCTTTTCGAGCTAAAAGTTCACCAAACATCACTGGAATAAACTGAAATGCTTCAACTGTATGGGTTACGTTGATTTTTGTGCCCCTCAACCCGAATAACTTATACATAAAAACCTTTCTGCTGTATGCAAATATCAGGGCAGTCAAAAAATGACTGAGTGCAGCTTTCGCAGGCAATGGGGTCCAGATACTGCATATTTCACTCTCATCTGCATGCTTGTGTGTCATAAGGGCTGTAAAAGCATCAGACGCTGGGGGATATGGTGTAACAGCAGTTACGGTACTGGAGTTTTTTAAACCAAGGCATCAGACTTTTAAAAACCCATGAGAAGCACTGGTGTTATATCCCTAGTAAAGGCAGTAAATATTGCATATAATCAAGCCTTAGGGATGCGTAAACATGCAGCAGACTCTGTATTAGGGTCTGTACTCTAAAAAGGAACCAGCATACAGAAGGTTCATTGGCTTCATTGTGAAAGGACAAATCTTATGAGAACACCGCACTGCATGTTCAGCATCTTAAATCACAACTGTGCAATTTTAATAGTCTTGTATTTTCATACTTTTTCAAATTAGTCACTTCCATTAACTCGTCTCCAAATCACAAAATCACTAAAAAGATGCATGTTATTATACTTTTCCTCATCTGACCATTCTCACAGTGTCTATTGTTTTCTGATGCTCTTGTGAAAAAGCTCTCCCTGCAAAAGGAGGCTTGGATGCACGATTAACAGGCTGGAAACGAGAGGAAATTTACCAAGTCTGAAATGTATCTCACAAACTTTTAAAATTCCAAAAACACTGTAAATGTAATTTGGAACATTATGCACTGAACATATTTCCTTTTCGATAACTATTATTTGAAGTTTGCTAAAATGTCAGGTGCACATTTATGCCATCCCAGAAACCCTTGTAAAAAGCCCTTTAACTTTATTAAAATAACCTTTTTACCGTCCTTCCATTTATTTTTGCTTTACACTCCACGTGAAGGGCAGGGTGCTGCTGGGTGCACATTCTCTAAATGTACTTCCTGCATTTGGTACATATGGTGCTGGTATTACTGTAATAGCAGGGCAGGGGGGTATGTCTGAACTATTTTTGCTGGCACCTCTATCCTATGATGTCGCTCTGAAGAAGGACCTAGGTGCCTCAGTCTCAGCTCTCTAGGGATTCATGTAGCCTCCAGACCTGGGCGTGGACCTCAAGTAATATCTGACACTCATGCAATTTTCCATAATTCCTCTGCCGATTTTTATATTAGTGAGCACATGTGGGCTTTACTCACAGACATATCAAATATGTCAAAGACTACCAGAAGCTATTGTATAACCACTAATCTGAAGCTGTAGTTTCACCAAGACTGTCCCCTCCTTTGCTTAGCTCACTGCGGCTTCCTGTCTAGTGCTCGTCCCAAACTTCTTCATTGTTCCCATAACAAGACCATGCTTGTCCTTCATGAAGTTTGGCATTATACTGTGAGAGAAAGTTCATTTTGAAGTGATTTTGCTCTGATCTGTGAGCTCTGCATTATTCCTCCCCCTTTTTTAAGCTTAACTCCAAGTTGGTAGGATATGACAAAGTGGTCTCACATTAGAGTATGACCTTCATTCATATCTAGAGCCACTCTCATCCCAGATTCTTCTCACGTGCTTCTCCAGATGGTTTTTCACTATAGGCTTGCATATTCAATGTCAGAACAAGGCACTTATCTACGGTAACATGAGGGCCCAGATTCTACATTAGAAGCAGGATCCTCCCCCCCCTTATTCCAAATGTCTCTGATTGTAGCTAACTTGTGTCATGTCATATGGCTCTGGTATCATAGTTACCAAAAAAAGGATTACCCCGAGGAGATGTGAAATGACTCCTTTGATGCAACTCCAGGAAAATGTTCATTCCACTCACTGTGCTACAACTAATAGTTGCTTCTCCTCTTGATTTTCAAACTCTAACATAAACAAACCTATGCATAAAACAACTATATCAAGCGAATTGCAGTTCTCTTGAAATACATGCCTCCTCTCCAATGTGGCCACGTCTAATATAATTGTCTATATTATTTGAGGTTGTAAAGAGTTGAAATAATGAGCATAAGGTATGGTTTTAATACCTGCAAATCATAGAGATCCTGATACCATCGTGATTACACTGGAAACTAACAATCTACCTTTCTTGTAGCCAGACATATCATTGTTTAAGTCCATATTTATCTGTCTACTTCTCTTCTCTTCTCAGCATTGTTTTTCCATTTCTTTTTTTTTTTTGACAGAGGCACAGCCATGGCATGTTCCTTTTTTGATTTGTCATCCAAAGATAGTATACAATCAGGGTCACCTAAAAATCCATGTCTTTTGTCTTTGAAATGTCCTCTGTCTCCATAACCTCCTCCAGCATGTCACCACAATCATCCAGAACCAGAGATAACACTCTGCTGACTGTCAGTATTCCAGAATGTTTCTTGGCATTCGCTGTCAAGTACTTGCCAGAGCTGAAACAAGTAAGAAAAAGGCCAAGAAAGCTCTTTACATTAAGGTGATTAAGATTTTTGCAAAAGTATCTACTCGAGATTCAAATTAAATAGCATCAAATAAATTAAATAGCATCAAAAGTGTAGCATACGCTTCTACACTCATGACCCCAAGTGAAGTCACATTTAACCAAGAAACAAAGACATTAACACCATTTTCTGTTAAAAATGGGTCAAACTTGCTCACAGCATATTAAGAGGGTTAAGTACAAGGAACCTAATCTGGAACCCTTTAACCTAACAGCAGGGAATAATTTAACACTTCCAGCTATGTTGATCAGAAATTCCACAGGCCACCTTTACTTAACTATTCCACTGAAAATGGAAAAAAAAAACCTCTTGGGCTTTTAGTGGGAGTAATGAACCTAGAGACAGATAAATAAAAGCAAAGATGCAAAGATGGGGAAACACAGGCTACACGCCTATACAGCTATACGCCTAACACTGTTATCAAAGCATGCAAAGCGTGACCTCTCTAATGCTGAAGAACATGCATGTATCAAGTGATATGCTGAAATATTATTTCCCTACTGACACAAATACAGACAGGCTATGTCTTTAGAGAATCATCAGCAACTGCTATAATGATTAGGACTACAGCACCACTGGAGCCCTATTCAGGATGTCCCCCTCCCAGGATGTCCGAGCCCTGGATGAGGCTCCAGGCTTACTGTGGCCCAGTGGTTATAGAGAATGGATAGATAGATGATGATGATAAATTTGGGCAAGGTCTTTTGAATAAGTACCTCCATAAGATGCATTCAATGGCTATGTTACACATAAAGCTGCCACTATATGCACATGGCTGTATCCCGTCCATTTCAGATTAACACTGATCCAATACAGATTCGAAATGGCTTATTCTATATATTTCAAATGTAACAACATCACTAATCATCATTCGTTTTTATTTGAGTTATTCTTATAATTTATATTTTCATAATAAAGATATTAGTTTTATCCTGTACAGGATAAACACCTGAAAATGGATGGATTGATGGATTCAATATTACGTAGTTAAAATACTGGAAGAAATATGTCGATATTCCTACAGTTTGATTGCTGGTGCAAACCAAGTAGTAGCAAAGGTTATCCATATAAACATGGTTAAGAAAAGAGACTTTTTTTAGTTTGAAAATCATAGTCACAGGTAGAAAGAAACACAGTCAAGTTGATTATTGTGATGTTTTATAGTTCCATGAATACACATATAAAAATATTATCTGATTATTTGGACAGTATTTCACCTATAAAAATGCATGCCTGTATATACGTGCTGTTTATATGCGCTATATTACATTTCTATAGCTGTGCATTAATGAAGCATTTGTTAACTTTCCAGACCTCACAAAAGAAATAAAATCATTCATATCTGTAAAAGATAAAAAGGATCTCTGCTTTTTTTCTAAAAAAAAAAAAAACAGACGACAATTAACTGTTAAATGTCAAATTGATGTTTTCTGTTAGAGATTATTGACCTACTAGACAGTTAAACGAGGGGGGCAGACTTCCTATACTTAGCAGTGATAAATTGGCCAGACAATAGGAAATATGGGAGGCCGATGCTTCCGAGATCCTCCTCTAAGGCTTCCTCGGCGCTTGAATCAGCATGACTGTTCATATCTGAATTGGCAGCGGCGGACAAATAAGCACAACAGTGCTGTCTGTTTTTGGGAGTTTCTCTTTCAGATTTTTTATTTTTTTTTGTCTGTTTTCGACGAGTTTCGAACTCCGCGAGAAAGTAGGTTTGACCACACCACCATACCAGCGGCAAGCGGCCACTCACAGTCACTGGAGATGGAGACATACAGCACGCCAGCTGCTGCCCCATCTCAAAAAGTCTCCATCTCCTGATTAAATCCACAACACATGCATACCTTCTCACAGCAAACTAACGCAAATCGCAATGACACGTCAGGCTGGACGATTTGAGAAAGCGCACCGAAGAACCAGCCAAATTATGGAAACATGTGAAGCATCCCATCTGTACTTTTTTGTCGTCCACTACAATGGGAAAATACACAGCCCATGCAATTGACTTAGATCGGCAATTGTCTTTAAATGTCTTTACATACCTGGATTTGCTAATCGGGAAACGTAATAGCGTCTTACCTCCAGACTTGTCCTAACTGCAGGATATGAATGAGGGACTGAAAGAGCCACATGCACGCCCTGCAGCACCTCTGGGTACCGCTCCTGGTGCCTGTCGCAGGCAGGGACCCGGCAGCGCTGCCAGCGCCTCGCTCTTCGCTGCCCTTGGTGCTGAAATTGCAATCTCCCCCGGACGCCGCCGCCACCGCCGCCGCTCCGTTAACGCCGCCCGGGATGTCTGAGTAATCGTAGACGAACCACCTGAAACTTAACACCTGAACCACCACGGAGGGAACCACCACGAAGACCAGCGTCAGCCCGAACCAGCAGTAGTCCCGCCTCAGGTAGTAGTCCGCAGCCAGCCACAGGTCGGTGGCCCCGTCTGAGAAGAAGACAAGGAGGGCGCACAGGACCCAGCAGCAGTCCTGCAGGGAGTAGCGCTTCCCGGCATGGCGAGCGGGAGGCTGCCGCTGGTCGCCGACAGCCGGGCACCGGGGAAGGGTCTCATTCTGCATAGACACGACTGCTCCATCCGATTTAGCGGCCATGTTTGTTGTAGAAAAGAGAGAGAGAGAGAGAGAGAGGGGGAGAGTAGAAGGGGGAGGGGTGCAGTGTGTGTCTGACAGAGAGAGAGGGAGGGAGAGAGAAAGAGAGAGAGCAAAAGACAGGATTTGGTGGCGAAACTGAGCCAGTTTTTTAAAGTCTAAGTTTTTTCATCTGTCACCATTAATGTTCAGACAACACCAATCCGCCAGGCAGAAACTCCGTATTTCTAAACCATTATTCCACTATGGGATTCAGAAGTCTTCCCTGTATCGGGAGCCCGGCATCGATGCTAACCCAAATGTCACCAATTAATTAATTAGTTAACATTTTTATTAGATTTCCCTAATTTTAAGCAATACTTTCTCATCATATTTTATTCATGTTTAGTGGCGATGATCTGCAGGACACGCTACATTTTATTCTTCCTTTCGCAGGCGTCGGGATCAGCTGACGCTTAAATGGATGCCTAAATATCCTGCAAGAGTGTGTATGAAGCCAGGGCTCCGGTTAAACTATATCGATTAATGGCAGCTGCGACTCATCTCGGCCACGATGTCCTTTATGCCTCGCAATCTCTCTGTGAAACTGCTCTTCATGTGTATCCCGCCGGAGTTATCCAATTGTCACGGTGCTCTTTGGCGAGAGCGTTGCGGGCTTATTGTCTCGGCGATTATTGGTAGAGAGAGCGCGTTTCGGTTCCTTTGCTTGGAATTAAAACAAATTTGCCAGCATCCGTCAGCTTAAGAGTTTTACCATCTTCGGTCTTTTGTAAAGGGCACTTTCTTGGCTGTATGCCTTGTAATTGTGCCAACACGATGCTTCAATTCTAGCAGACTGACCAAATGCATTACTTTTTAAAATCCTTTTATTATTATTATTATTATTAAACCAGAGCTTGTCGTCAATTTCGGATACAGTGGACACACATTATTACATAATTTTATTTGAAGTAAAATTTGTAGCCGTGAGTGTATGTGATACACAGCTTTTTCCAGGGGTGTAGTTAGAGATGAATGGATGGGGGGGGGGGGGTTGAGTCTTTCTCTGGGGGGGGCTAAAGACCTCCTAAAAGAGGCCTAATAATGCCCCTGGCTTTTTCCATCCTATATGGTAGTGAGCAACGTGATGAAGACGAGAGCCCTGCAATACAAAGAAAACAGCACAACTTTACAGTAAGATGAAGCAGGTGGACTGATCTGAAAGAGAAGTAACACTGTAAAGTACCATCAGAGGCACATTAACATGGTCAGAGGCCCCTTGGCTGACCAGGCGTGGACTGGCCATTGGGAATGATGAGAATTTTCCCTCTTGGTCGGTCTTGTGAGAGCAGGTCTTTCTTCCTAGTCATTAACAGACACTCCTCTACTTATGAAAGAGATACGTCCCAAACGGCCGTTCCTAATTTGAAATGTTCGTAAGTCATTATTCAGCACCATTTTAAGGGCATACGGAAGTACAACTGGATGCTGGGAGTACGCACGCTACGCTGCTGGCCGGCGGGAGTAGCGTCCAGAAGTCGTACTAGGCGGAACTGGAGCGCAGAAAAAAACAGTGATGTTGCGGACAGGAAACGGAAACCAATGAACACAATTTGGACTTACAGTCCTCTTCGTTCATATGTCTGAAAGTTCGTTAGTAGAGGAGTGTCTTTATATAGCTACATATTACGTGATTGTGATAGGCAAGATATACCAACCCCCGTGGTATATCAGTGGCAAAATAAATTAACAGGGAAAACCCCTCTCCTCACCACCAAACATTCAGCAACAAATTCCCACTGATGGTAAAAGTTCCGAAAGGTTTGGGGGGCTTTGGCAACAGTAAAAGTAGGGGGGTATAAAATTTTATTAAACAATGTTATTTCAGATTCTTCTATAGCAGAGGCCCCTGGGGTTAGCCGTGCTCTAAAGTGTCCCTGATTAATGTACAACGCACAAACATGCAAAGAAACACCTTGCCTGAGTGGAATGCAAACCCACAGCCCTCAGAGGCGCGGTAGCGGAAAATCTCTCCTACCCCAATTATCAAATCATTTATTAATAACAGGAGCAGAACCCAGACAAAGAAAACATAACTTAAAGAAAACACAAAAGGCACCTGGTGTCATTTGTTTGGTGCTGTGACGCGGCCTGGATCCCAAAAAGCTGTGGATTTGAAAGTGGTTTATGGTGAGGCAAGCTCCTCCGTCTGGGCTGGTGGGTATCGGCAGTGAGGCGGAGGAGGAGCGGGCGGCCGAGGCCGTCTGCCTGCGCGTCTGCTTTGCTCGTACACCCGCTGTAATCACCGCTTGTGCTGTTACCCCCCCCCCCCCCGACTCCCCCTGGTGCTGTGGTAAAGTGAAACGGCCTGAGGGTAAAAAAAAAAAAAAAAAACATAAATGTAAAAAAGAGCAAAGCTAGAACACAATGTGCTGTAGCAGCCAAGGAGGTGCATGAGCACATGAGCCTTGGCTTCGACACACAAGGCATCCAAGCCGATGAAAATACATGCATTAGCATTCCCTGTGCTGCTTGACTTATTCATAGTTACTATGACAGGAGTTATCGTGAACTATTCAGAGAGCCATCTACTTGTGTTTAAACCACTTGCCAGTTATGCTCTCAGGGTTACACTGGCTTAGTTTGCAAGTGAAAATAACACCCACTTGTACATCATAAAATGAAACATGGACCTCCCTACAGACATACACACTTTTCCCGATACCTGTTTTCTGTTCGAATCCAACCAATGAGCATGCAGTCAAAGTGAGGCGTAGTATTAAGTAAACATGGTTGTTTCGTTCATTATAAGTGGCTACATCTGCCTGAGCAATCACCTTTCCTGTTACATCCAGAGAAACACTTACTGGTTAAGTGACCTTCAAAAACCTTCATACAGTATTTTTAACATTTTTTACTGCAATTTTTTTCCACATCTTCCAGAACTTCAATGCATGTCTTGGATACATTTTTATATTGTGAGCAAATGTCCCACGACATGGGTGTTAAGATAACTGGAACTAACTCTTTAAAGAAGTTAGTTCTCATTGTTATTTTTAAACAGCCTTTTTAGAAGGCAATTCCTTTATCTGAGTACAACGCATTACCATCCAGCTGCCATCTTGTTATCATGGATGGCTGTCTGATACAGCATGAACATCTGTTCCTCGGGCAGAATTTAAATGGCACTATATCAGGCGATACCAACCCTGTGATTTATGGCTCAGTGGAATTCCACATACAATAAAAAGAATATCATTCTGCTTTCTATGGTGATGTTAATTTGTCATTTTAACCTTGTTTTATACCTTTATGAAGCCTGCACGAATTGGCATGATTATTATAAATCTTGTTGTTTTCCAGGATGCTTGAATAATGCCTAAAGCTGAATTACAGTAATTATATTTAATTGCATAGACATAATATAAAAATTGTTTCATGTGACAGTAAAAACCTGGAAGACATAATGGCCATATATGAATTCCTAAATAAGATATTAGAGAATACATATATGCTGTACAGCAAGTCAGTGAAACTCTGATGGGTTTGGAAAACAGTAGGAAACACAACGTATAAAATATACTACATAAAGAAATGTGGAAGTGAAAAATGATGGAAGGAGAAAACGGTTGTAGGACAATTTTAAGTGATGAATGTAGAGTGGTTGTGTCAGGTATAGAACATTCTAAGATGTCCACAATGCTCAATCTGCACTTCAGACGCATTTAAGTAATATCTTAATGAACAATATCTCAGGGCTCTAGCTGCCAAACAGGAACTCTAAAGTCAGACCAAATATTACATTTAATTGATCTTCTTTCATTAGTTTTTTTTTGGTTTTTTTTTTATAATCTCTTAGTTTAATTACTATCTGTATGTAAGATTTGTGCGGATTTGTGCTGCTTCAACAGAACTGCTATCCATTTCCATGGTGCAGTAGTCCTCTGGAAAGAAAACTGCTTCCCCAGCTAAACTCCATGCTTTAATTTCTTAATTAATTAAACAATATACTAAGCATTTTTAGGGTTGAGTGCAATAAGTAGAAACAGCATGCGATTAATTGTGGTCATGTGACTGAGTGACTGCAGTTAAAAGAGCTCACTTTTGCTGCATGTTGCTATGATAAGACTACAGGAAGGCTTAGACTATAAGGCTGCTTAAGCTCATGAGACAGTAGGGAGACACAAATGAGGAGACATGCAGTGCCAGTCACCAGTGCAATGCCAGTCATCAGTGCAGTGCCAGTCGCCTGTGCTTTCTCACTGCACAATACCACGTTCCACTAATCTTAAGCCAGGGATGCAGGGATTCTCAGAGTAAGGAACAAAGAGATTCATTGGGCACCCTCATGGTGCAAATGAACAGGCAAAGCTGAGATGATACAAATGCAAGAGCAAGACCTTTGCTTCTAGTCTCTCTCACACACAGAACAAATCATGTGAATAGAGGGACTTGTTCCCAGCCTCATCCCTGTCCCGAAATGTCCACATCCTCCCGTGTTTCACAGTGACATCGCTGCTTCACTGTTTGTACATTAATATATTAATTCAAAGATAGCTTCTAGTGTGTAACTTCTAACACTGCTAAGCAGGACTTTCAACGCTAACAGAGAAGTCATACCCTAGATCAGGCGTCTCCAACTCAGGTCCTGGAGAGCTACTATCCAGTAGGTTTTCTATCTTACTTGGCTTCTAATGAGCCACACCTGAAGGTAGAATAGAAAACCTATTGGATAGTAGCTCTCCAGGACCGGAGTTGGAGACCCCTGCCCTAGATAGTCTGTAGACATAACGGGAAGGAGATTATACTGCTTTTCAAAATTTTAATTATCTGTTTTCGGTGCAGTGTCCATTTTTCTAAATATTTGGCAGTTCTCAGTCCTAGGAAACTGGAAGTTCCATGACCCACTAAGGCAGGGGTGTCTAACTGCAGTCCTGGAGGGCCAGAGCCCTGTGTAGCTTAGTTCTTTCCCTGTTCCACCACAAATGATTCAGCTCAACAGCTATGTGGTAATTAGCACAAGAAGTTGAGTCAGGTGTGTTAAACGAGGGGAAACCCAAAAATGTGCAGGGCTCTGGCCCCCCAGGACTGGAGTCTGACACCTGTGCACTAAGGGCAAAGAGTGTGCTGTTGAGTGATACATCTATCAGCTGATGGCTATTTTTCATGCCACACCTCCTATCACCTCCTAATTTCATAGGTAGCCAGCAGCTCACGGGCACCCAAAGCATCCCCGAAAGGAATTTATGGGCCAACTGGTTGATAAAACATGGCCAATGGGCTCCTCCAACCTGGTGGTATGTAATTGGGCTCCTCAGGGTACACGGCTCAGACTACCTGGATAATACCGGCGGGATGATCCCAGAATCATATGAAGCGGGATGTGCTCATTCCTGAACTAGACAGCCGAAAGTGTGAAGAGTAGTGCTGTCAGTCTGCAATGAAAGAACACATAGATATGGAGGAACCCCAAAGCATGCATTATTCATGCGGAAAGACTGATATATAAGTGATTAATATTACCCCAGACAGACAAGGGTAGAATTTCGACTGTTTCAGAAGATGGTGGGGATCTTTATTTTGTGGATAAAGCAAATATGACAGGTGAAGATTGCCAAGTGATGGCTTCCAAAGTGAGGGGATTGATGGTAATTATTCTCACAGCACTGCTTCACTGTCCTGGGGTTGTACAGGTTGGGACAATGGTTTGACGGTTGAGCAGCAGTGTGGGCTGCAAAAATCAACTTAACTGGCATTTCTGGAGAACCAAAATCTGTTGCAATACTATATGACATTACCCCAAAAGCTGTAGATAAAATAAATATTTAAATAAATGTTAGGATTCACTGCAAATGCAAGAAGAAGAGGTATGGAAATATATACAGTTCTGATGTTTTTCTGTTATTCTCTGCTGCAATGACACTTACACTAATGCCAACCGCGCAAAACCTCATGAAGGCACCAGAAATGAGGAAAATCACCGTGCGAGATAATGAAAGAAAAACAAGGTGGGATTTCGGGTAATATGATTAGAGAATCATTTGTGTGCATCTATTGTAATACCAGCATGCCTGTAAAAACAACTGTCACCACAGGTAGGGAATAATATATCTACAGAGCTTCTCTGAAGTCAAAGAAGTATTTTTTCATATTTTTAAGTATATTCGATATTTTGAATATTGAAAAAAAAAGCCTAAAATATGGAGGGGGGATTTCAGTGGTTTAGCTGCATGTGGCAGTTACATCATTTTCAAATATGGAAAATGGCAGATTTTATGAACAACATCCATTATGTCTGATAAGTGGCCTTGTGATCTGGTGTTAATGACATCTGGAGCCATAATGGCTGTAATGGCCAAATGCCACTGTGATGAGCCAATGGAAAGTGGGGTCCAATTACAGTGCACTAGGACACCTGAGGTAATGTCGCCACTGTATATTGGCTTGGGGTTAGTGTGCCATGACACCGAGGGTCAATGCAGTACAAATACACTTAAATGCACTTTAAAAATGTTTCTAGACCAAGCAGCTTTATAAAAAACAATCTTCTAAGACAGGGCTATTCAACTCCGGCCCTAGATTCCAAATCCAGGCCTTGTTTTCAGTTCCCCAGGCAGTTAGTTTAATAATTACTGATTATGATTCACACGTGGTTCACAGGTAAAGGAAGGCTGGAAAATCAGCAGTGCTCAGACCTTGAGGACCTGATTTTAAGAGTTATATTCTGTCCGTTTAGCTAAAGATATTAGTAGGTATACACAGTGTCGGTCAAAGTAATTGTCATATAAAGCTCTAGGCACGGGGGAAGGAGCATGCGGAGTGCTGAATGCTTGCTAAGTTGGTGTCCCCTCAGAAGATGGTTCCCTAGGTGGCTGCCTATAAAGCCAAATGGGTTGACTGGCACTGGGTATACATTAAAGCTGACAACAACCATGCTGTAATTAAACTAGAAATAGTAATACAACAAGCTGTCACATGCCACTGATTGCTTATGACCCAATACACCAATATATCTGATGAGTATTAAACCGTAGACTGTTGTCATAAACACATACTGTATATCACCCCCATGGGCGCGAACACTAGTTAGTAGCTAATCATTAAGGTATCATTTCTATAATTTTTAACAAAATCTTCAAAATGGAATGCAATAGCATACAAAACAATACAGCAATTTAAGAAAAAAAATGCGTTTTACCATACAACAGTCTTAAAGGAAATGATTTATCATACAGTGAATGACTCAATATTCCCTTAGATTAACAGTTTCTTTTAATTTGTGCCCAATATTTGAAACAGTTCAAATTGTATTGTCTTGTAACATTCACAAGCACAGAGACTTCTACTCCACACCAGACATTCCCCCATTTGTCCCTTAATTCAAACTTTTAGTTTATGTATTTTACCATTTGATAAATTCAGATTTTTAACTAAGAAAATTGTGCATGTGATCACAAGGTAGATTAAATAGTGTCCTGTAGCACATGCATAATTATTAGACATGTGTGTATTTTGCTTATATGTTTCAATCCGGCCAATAGTTTCAGTCCAGATCCATCCGATTTTGAATGGACGGTCTAAATGTAGATCATGCTCAATATTTCATGTGAGTACTTTCTGTTCGGGGTAAAACAGGAAACCATACATATTTCTCTGCATAATTATTAAGCACATTATTATTATTAAAATGGGCCCAAAAAGGATCTTACAGAGAGTAGAAAAAAAAAAGCAACTGCCAGTCAGATGGATACAAAGCAACCTTTTAAACAAAGACAAATGTGATCACCGTACAAATGGATGCTTTGTGGCTAACAGCCAAAGATGACAGAAGAAGCACGTAGAAAAAAGACACAAATAAACTGCCAAAGATATGTGTCAAATTAAAGGGGGGACTTCCAGAAACTCTTTAGCATTAAATGCCACCATTTGTTAAAACTGCAATTTGACTGGAATCTTTGGAAGTACTAGGTGCAGTGTGTTACGGGACATTGCTAGGGTCACAAAGGCTGAAACAAAACCTCCACTCAATAAGGCACACAAGCTAAAACATCAAGAATAGGCACAGACACGTCTCAACACTGATTTCACAAAGGCTTCATGTAAAGATGAGATGAAAGTGACTTATGATGGAGCAGATGGATGGGCCAGTAGATGGACACCTTCTTAAAGCACCGACAAGGTGATGAAGGAGTGATGGTGTGGGCTGAAATTATTATAACTTGTAGAACTTCTCTAACTTGCAGATGGTGTAAAAACTACAAGATCAAATGTTAATTTCTAGATGACAACCTCTTCAAACATTGGTACAAGAAGCAAAGGAGTCAGCAGCTTTGAAAAAGGTTCTGATATTCATACAGGACAATGCCTGTTACCATGCATCAAAGTATTCCACAGATTGGCCAAGAAGGGCTTGAAAGGTGATTGAATTATGACCTCTTTGCCTTTACCTCCCACTAAGAACTACTGGGCCTTACTGAGGTGTGAGATTTACCGAGATGGCAAGCAGTACACTTCTCAGAGCAACGTCTGGGAGGCGGTCCTTGCTGCATCACCTCATAAAGGACAGGATCCAATCAAAAACCTGACTGCTTCAATGGATAAGAGGCTGATGATGGTCATTCGTTAGAAAGGTGACTATACTGGACATTAAACTGAGTAAAGTAGGCTGTGTAGAATATCTGATAGTTAGCTATTTCTTATATAGGCTTAATAATTAAAACTTTTTTATGTGTATTTCTGTTGAAGAGAGAAAAGTCCACTTCGTGTCTGATTGCCTAATAATTGTGGATGCTGGTAATCAAGTGTTTTATATATTTTTTTTGTGCAAACTTGTGTAATATTTTCTCCCTAAATGAATTTACTTGAAGCAAAAGAAAACTTCAGAATTTACTTTTATAAGTCTACACAACTTTAGCTAAAAATAATCTCCAGGAAAAGTACTCACCTAATAATTCTGCACAGCACAGAGATAGGGGATGAATATATCATATTTATATAATTCTTGAAAAGTACATAAAGTATATATTGTTTAATTATTTACTCCTATTTTTGTGTCTTGACAATGCTATAGAGGGTATCACATGACCCCGCAAAAAACATTTTCCAGGTACTGAATATCACTGCCCTTCCTGTGGTTGTGGAAAATGCGATACTTCCACCTAGTGGTCAATTTTTAAACTTGTACTCAGCTGACAGTATTAGTTATCATATGATCACCATTAATGGTTTTACCTCAAGCCAAACATTAGGGTGCAGAAGAGTAAGAAACTGAATTGGTTCAAAAATCAATGAAAACTATTCTTATGTGTCTGAAATCTATTTAGATGATGGAATTCTTGTACCCCCCCCCCACCTCCCAGCCCTTTAATTTTTATTTAACTTTTTCTGGCTTTATCTGACTTTCACCATGGGATACATTTGCTGCCAGTTTCCCTGGATTATACTTTTTTTTCCTTTTTAAGTACACCTGCATACAAAAAAGCAAGCGTAAAATTATGAACCTGTAGCAGTCATCTGCTCCAAAACAGAAGCTAAAGACCCCAGACCGCCCCCTCCTGCCCTCTCTTTCTTCTCTCACATCTCTCTCCATTCTCCCACTTCTACCTCCCCACTCCTTGTTCAGTAGTATAAGGCGGAAGCGCTATGATTAGCTACTGACAGGAATGGGTCCATCTGCCAAGGTCAGCCCCAGACGATTGGTCTTATCAGTGCAGCAGCAGCTGTCTGGGCTCCGTGCCTGCGGTAAACAGACAGTCTCGGGCGATAAGCCACAACAAAAAGACCCGTGGAGTAGAGCGATGACCGACCGCTTGCCGGACTGCGGCTGAGCATCCACTCCCAAAGTCATAGCCTCATTGCTCACCATCGCCCCCTTCTGTCCTGAATGTGTCATTTACCCTGCAATTGACATTTAGACTGGAAAGGCACAATGCAAGTTGATGAAACACGCAAAAAATAATTTCCTCTTTTCTGTTTTAAAAAGATGACTCATTTCCAGCTTTTATTTAGACGAGAGGTTGAGTCGGAAAGAGAATTAAGCAGAATGGTCAAATTATGTAATTGGAATAAGCTGTGATCTTAATTAGACAGATGATGTCTTCATTTTAAGTTGAAAGTAACATTTAACACTGACTACTTTACAAAAACACTGACACAGTAGCTTTACATGAGAAGATACCATGAAAAGATAATTTGATATATTCCTATCCAGACAGTTTCACATTTACTTTCCATCCTTTTGTGACCAAGACAGCCTACACATGCAGTAATATTTATTTTGTGTCTTGTATTTAGTTTCTTGTACTGTGTTGGAATGAGCAGGCAGAGAACAGTAAGCCCATACAGTCCCCCAGCTAACAGATACTTACAGAATAGACTAGGGCCCCCACCTAAATGGGGGGCTGAGACACCTGTAGAAGTTTCCTTAGCAACAAGAACAACAGCTGTTTAACCTATGACCCACAGCACTAGGGTATCAGTCATGTGAGAGACTTTATCTTGAGGTGTATGTTTCTCTGTAACTGTGAATTAAATATGTTCTTAATATGTTCTGAAAAACAACAAAATAACAGGTTTTTATTACATTATGGGGAACATTTGGTCCCCACATTGTAATATAAACATAATCCACACACACACACACACACACACACACACACACGCGCGCGCACACAAAAACTGGTCAGGGTGCATTAATAAACAAACTAAACCCTCAGTTTGGTCATGGAGTATGATGGACCAGGAAATAGAGGGACAAGATAACCAAAGAATCAAGCATAAAAAATATTATAATGTGTGGCTTTAATCTGATCACCACCAGTGAACAGTCACATCCCCGCACATCATCTTACATGTTGGGTAAAGCTGTGCTCCCTGTGACTCTAATTCTGCTAATTCTGAGCCCAGCACAGGTTCCCATGTAGCCCAGTTTCAAAATATCCTGTCAGTGTCCTTGCATGGCCCTCCACCCCCCCCCCCCCCCCAGAAGTGCTGGTCCCCTCTGTGGCTCTTCCGTCAGCATCTCACTGTTCATTGTTTCCTGTTTTCCCTACAGCTCTCGGCACGATCACAGAGCCACCAGACATCTATAGCTACTTTTGCCATAAAAACTGTGGAAGAGTACAAAGCTTGCTTGCGCACAAGATGGTGTTTGTCGTAATGTTGATGTCCGTGGATGTGGGTGGGGAGGGCAATGCAGGAATTTGTGGCCGTGCGTCTCAGCCTTGAGATGACTTCCATGACTTCATGCAAGGCGACACACAGTGGCCCTGCTGCAAAGCCGGTGAGACCCACCTTTGGAACCACAAATAAAGAAATGCAGGACAATAACTTAACTTCCTCTTTTAATAAAACAAAAAACGCCAAGCCATTCCCCTGTAAAAAGTTGCAACCTTCAAAGGGGCTGAAAACTAATGACACTTTGTCACTGCCATTGTGATTATGGCACAAGATAATAATAACACCAAAAAATTATTTGGCTCCAACTTATCCTCTAAGTTTGCTCCTGTTTCCCTCTTTGTACTGTGAGTTTTCTGTGCAGCAGGAAGCAGAGAAGCAACTGGAATAACAGGGAAGAGGAAGTGGGCCTGACACTGGCAAATGAAATAAGTCACATGAACCACAGGTGATTCTTAGGTTGTTAGGACAGGCTGAGTTCAGCTGAAAATGTGACAACACTGTGGGGAACTAGGAATGGACCTGATCTTTTGGCATCCTGCTTAAATAGGTCAAATGAATCTTCCAAAAACTGAAAAGACTAGAGGTATTTATCAGAAACATTATTTAACTGGTATTGCAGATTGGAGCGTTAGGCTTTGGGAAGGGATCATTTGAGAGGTGACAAATACAAAGCCGGTCACTTATAAAATAATAACTTGTTTTGACTCTTCTCTCCCATTTAAATCCCAGATTATTTTGTGTAAATAATATTGACAGATGAAAAGCTGTTGCCAATATGATGACATGATCAACAGAAGCAGTTACACAACTGCAATACATTTAGTCTTTAATTAATGAGTTATAACAAGAAATTTTATGCTACACCACCCTGCACAGCATCCAGGTATATTCACGAAAAACATTAACTTTATAAATCATATCCTTTTGGACTTCATCAAAGGGGACAGTGAGAGGCAGAGAAACGTAATTTGTAAGGTGTGGAACACCCCTTGAGGCTCTCTCTGGGAGTCCATTGCATCCCAGAACATAGTGGTAATTTTGTTATGCGGTCTCTGTTTGAGGGGAAAATTGTGTAGGAGATTTAATGAGGAGAAGGACTGGGATATGACCAGATTTATTACGCTGCTCAGCGTTAAGCTACAGTATAATCAATTTATTGTATCTATCATGATAGAGTTGGCAGGTTGGAAATAGGATCCACTATTAAAATTAATATCTGCTACATATATTGTACATATATGCAAAGACAAGGAATGAAATAACTGGAACCCCTTAAACGAATCCAGTTAGACAGCAGACACACAAGCCGGCCCCAACACAAAAGGCACCAAAGGCTCGTTCGGAAAGCAGCTGGGTTAGGGTGTTTCTTTAAATCAGAGGCTGTAATTCTTCCTGATGAGCATCTGTGTCGCGTGTGGGTGGACGGTGGATGAACTCACAACCACTGCAAAGGCAGGTTGCCTTGCTAAAGCATTCTTTTTCCTCAGTAAAAGTAAAGTGGAGCAAACTCATATACCCCATGATAACTAAAGAAAGAAACAAATAAACGAGCAAACAAACAAGTAATCAAGGCTCTCACAGGTAAGGTTTCTGATATAAACTGGACACACTGGAAAAAGCTCTGCTAACGCAGTGTGCTTTGTGTCAGGGATGTGAATTCCATCTCATTAAGAAGTATAAAATATAGTCAGGAAGAGGTTAGGATGGTGGGAATGCAGAGGGATGAATGCTGGTTATAATGAAGACTCTTACCCTCAGGTCCTGCGGGACACATCTTTATAAGGAACTATATCCTCTCTCTCTCCGTTTCTCTCTCTCTCTCTCCGGCTGGCACCAGGCCACTCACCAAGCTCCCGCGGTCACATCGCTTCTTCTCACAGTAAAACCCACTTAATGCAAACAAAAAAAGAAGCTTGTTTTCAGTCTTCAAAGCGCTGTCACATCACAGCAGAGAACGTCACCCATATTAGTGAAAGACAAGGACGCAGATATGAGGCATTCATCTATTAAACATATTTACTTATATACAAGTATATAGACTAATGCATTTAAGTTCATTCCAGCATAAAATCAAAACAGTTTGTCGCACAAACTGCATGTTTTTGTGTTTGGAGTAGGAATCAGCGAAGGGGCTCTGCGTCGGTCCTGGAAAAGAGACTGTTTCTCTTGACGCGAGTCACCGTAAAGATGAAATTTGGGGTTGTCAAGTGTGCGGTGGAAATATTGCCCTCCATCCATTTGGCGGAGGCCACGTCTGCAGCTGAGGGCCAAGGCATGATTGGGCTCTCGGTGGAGTGCGTGGGTGACTGTGGAGTGGACAGGGCTCCCTGGGCGCAGCGTGGAATGATATGCTCGCACTGAGGGGGTAAACCTGAGCCAGTTGTTTTTGTTATTGTTATTCTCAGTAGGTTGAGAATGGAGGAAAAGTCAAAGTGGAAAGAAAGGCAACCTTACCGGCCCTTTGCTGTCTTCATGGCCTATTGTGCCCAATGCTGTAAAATTTGGACACTTGACAGGCCTCTTACAGTAGTTTACTTAGTCAGTCCTGGGAGGGTAAAGCTGTGGAAGTTAGTTATTTTTGCAGTTTCTATCATGAAGCAGCAGTAACAGCATAATCAACACATGTGAAGGAGTGGTGCTGTATGTCTCAAAGTCTGTAGCAGGACTATGGACAATCTTTTATTTAACTTATATTTTAAGGGTCACTAACTTCTGTAGAACTAGTAAAAAGTAGGTCCTTCCGATAAGTATTACAAGGTTTAATTACTAACTGTCACGCCCTCGGTGGGGGGCAGCACAGCGGCAGACAATCGCCGCTTAATCAGTGCAGTACTTAAGGCGATCGCAACTTCCCTGAAGTTGCGAAGTATTGTTGCCATTTTCGAATGTGTGCCGTACCGAGCGGTTTTTTCTGTCTTCCCCGCTTGTCCTGCCTCCCGTGTCCTGCCCTGCTGTTTCGCCTGCCATGCCTGCTCCTCGCCCCTCTTCGACCTGCCCGATCCCACCTGACCTGCCCTCCCGCCCCGTCCTGCCCTGCTGCCCTGACGCCCTGACGATCCTGCTCCTTCTCCTTCGTCGTCCCCCCGGCCCGTTTATCTGTGTAGGATTGACTCTCCCGGTGATCGACCTCCGCCCGTACCACGACTACTCTTCTGGATTTCCCTTCTGGCTTTGTTTGTACCCGGCATTTCTAATAAAACAGTCTCCTGCAATACGGGGTTCGCCTATTCCTTGGAAGCGGAGCATAACACTAACTGCACACTTAACTCATGCAGTGTGTTGCACAGGCTAAGCATAAGTTTGATCTTAGCCTACGATGGACATAAACTGCCCTTATGTTCGACTTCACCCCGCAAATAGTTTCAACGTAGCACTAATTCAGTTATGATGTAAACTTTACACAACCTTAACATTAGGTATAAGGTCCATTGTAACAAAAAATGTTTAAAAGTGGTGAAAATGGCACAAATGTGAATAACCTAACTTTTTTTGTTTTTAATATATAACAGTGTAACGTTATCAGACATTATTTTAATAATTTGTTTCCTTAGGATAAAAAAGGCCGCTGGCTTGATATATCAGCCTTAGTCTAGTGAGCTAACATTATCTGACAGGTTAGAGAAATACGTTGCCCTGCCGTTATTTGTTTCACGTGAACCCTGATTGTATTCATTGGCATGTACACGCAACTAGTTCAACTAGTGATGTAATAAAATTTCACCAGTTAACATGTTTGACAGTTTAGCACTTTACTAGTTGAACTAGTTGTGTGTACACGTCAAAAAGACTCTAGTGTAAATAGTGGTCATTTTGGTCCTTGCTAGTTAACTAGTGAATCTTTTTGAACCTCAGTCAAAAAGTCAAGTCAAAAAGACCCTACCCAGTGTACCTAGCTGACAATTGGCCCTCACAAGTTAACATGTAAACTGCAAAATAGTGTCACTAGTGCAACATGTTGCGACTGCATGCAAATGAAGCGGTTGGAACAGCAATATTGATTGGTCAGTGTTCAAACTGTGAGCTGGGAGTGTCTTTTGTGATGAGCTAAACTATTTACCAGCATTCTTTTATGGCATAAGAGAGTTATTTCAGCAGCTTGCTGTGACTAAAACATTATGTTTGGTTAAATGTATATTCATCTCCCATTCTAAAAGAGCCTAAATTCATTATATAGATGCACTGAAGACAGGTCTAAAGTGAGAAGGGCCGCAATTTCTCTGTCTGAGATCATGTGCAAATACAATACAGTCATTGCCATTTAGCTGCCCCACAAAGGCTTTGCTCGATTATTTGCCCATACATTAAAACCTCATCAGGCTTTATAAGGTTAAATTTTCGCTGGGTGCAATTCTTGCTAGTCATAACAATAATAGCTTTCGACATCTAAGTAGCTGACTAATAATCTATTCTATGTCCACATGATGTAGAAAGCCAGAAACGGGGGGCTTGGTCAGATGCTCAGACTATGTCCTATACTTCGTCTCACAGGCAAATCTATCGGATTATAATGTTCTGTATAAAGCATCATTTCTAATTAATGATGCAATTTAAGTATTTGCAAAAGATGAGCCATGGTAGCCATGGTGTCATTCACTTTTAACAGTCACACAAGTCCTTCAAATTGGAAGTGCAAAAAGAGAATTAATCGAGGTAGACTTCGAAACAACTCAGCTGACAGTTTCTAAAGTTCCTAATATTATTTTAAGCTCTGCTTGGATTATTGGCCATTTAAGAGTAGACTATTCATTTTCTTTGAAATATGAATATTACCTGTTTCATAGACTTTTGTGCTATTTCATGAAAAAGGTATAGCATTAATTATCGTGAGTCACTCCATTTAAAGAATTGTGGGATTAGTACTTTTCTCTTGTTTTTTCTGTTTGAGTTTTGCTGGGGCAGTTTGCCGTTAATCGGTAGGTATTTCGTTATTCTTGTGAAATTATTCGTTATCCTTTTTTATTCTTATATTATTATCTCTATATTCTATTATTATTACAGTTTATATTTTATATCGTTATATTTTATATCTTTACATTTTACCTTACTACATTACATTCTTATCCTCTGTTTCTATTTTTTTTGTATTCTATTTAATTCTTAATAGGTCAGGCACTGCAAATACATTCCACTGCATGTCGTACTATGTATGATTGTGTATGAGACCAATAAAAATTTGAATTTGAATTTGAAAGACAACCTGAGTATTAGTGATTACTTATTATTGATACACGCGTATAGCGCACTTTCTTTTCTCAGTGGAGAAAACGGGACTTCAGAAAATTAGGTTACATGTCACTGCTAACCTCTTGACTTACCTCTTCATTGTATTATACATAAATAAATACCCAGATATTTCAGTAGCTTGCTTTCAGGCATGTATATTAGGTCCGTACGTACTAAATAATGTGAAAACCACATCAATGCTGTTATCAGATATTTAATAATTTCACAATGACAATTTAACAGTTTTTATAATAAACTGATGTGAAAACTGATGCCCCTGGTGTGATAGACTTGAATCAAACAAGTGTTAAGTGTGCTTGTCATCACAGGGCATATCAGAATCCCCAATGTTATGACTGGCTAAGAAGACAGATCAATAACACACTCAGAAGTTAATGTGCTGTTTAGCTGCCCCACAAAGGCTTTGCTCGATTATTTGCCCTTACATTAAAACCTCCTCAGGTTTTATAAGGTCAAATTTTTGCTGGGTGCAATTCTTGCTAGAAAACCAATAGGTCAAATTTATACAATTTTCCTGCCCCCTGAATAGCATTTAATTTCAATAATGAGCATTTTGGCTTTCACTAGTTCAACTAGAAAACATTATAAGCCTCACTAGTTAACTAGTCAGCCCCAGGGGGTTTTAACTAGTTAACTAGTGAGCAGTTTGGCTTTCACTCCCTGTGTGCACCTTATTTTACTAGCAAACATTTTGAGCCTTACTAATTAACTAGTAAGGTCAAAAGAGGCGTTAACTAGTTAACTAGTGCACATTTGGGTTTTCACTAGTTCAACTAGTAAACACTTTAAGCCTCACTAGTTGACTAGTGTAGAAAATTGTCAGTCACTAGTCGCTGAAAAAGAGTGACTAGTTCAACTAGTATGACAAAATGGGCAACTAGTGTGACAAAATGTCCAAATAGTGCTGACAAAGACTGAACTAGTGGAGGAAAATGACGATATCCCTTGGCTGATTGGGTGTCCACGATTAAATTGTCATTCTGTGCGACAACAATTTTATGTAGTAGAACTAACTATGATGTAGCTTAAGTAGCAGTGGTGCAACTGACAAAGAACGCAGCGTTAGTTTCAAGCTAGCTAGTTTCAATGCAAGACTTAAGGCATACTTGACACCCAACTTCGAAATTATGCTAAACTGGTGCAACCCACTGCTGGTTATTAAATAAAAGTGATAATGTGACCAAATTGCTCATTTAATATTGTTTTCTTTGGTTTTATGGCCAGACTGTCTAATATAGACCAAAACAGAAGGAATAAGACTAATACATTTGCCCCTATTTTTCAATCATCCATCCATCCATCATCTCCCGCTTTATCCGAGGTCGGGTCGCGGGGGCAGCAGCCTCAGCAGGGAGAGCCAGACTTCCCTCTCCCCGGCCACTTCGTCCAGC
>JAODLD010000113.1:8961285-8977308 GCA_026781065.1 Mormyrops boulengeri
AAGGGAAATCGTGTCTCCATAATGTTCCGCATCATAAGGGGTCTTTTGTGAGCCGCACTTCGTCGGGTTCCTCACCCTGGACCTGTTTGCCTTGGGTGACCCTACCAGGGGCATAAAGCCCCGGGCAACATAACTCCTAGGATCACTGGAACACACAAACCCCTCCACCACGATAAGGTGACGACTCCAGGAGGGGTATTTTTAACCTTTTGGTGGAAATAACATTGCCTGACGGAAAGGCAGGTTGTTCAATTTTCTCTTCCAGCTGGAAATCGTCGACTCTCATATACATACATAGTGCCCCTGAAGAATATTTTTCAATCATTCTTCCAATAAATTCATTTTAGCCCACAGAAGTAAAACATGATGAATCTTATCTTTGGTCAACAGTGATGTCAGCGTCCTCTTCACTTGCCCTCAACTACAGGTGACTGGTGGAGAACAATAAACGGTAGCACTTCACATTAAATTCACCTTCATAATGCCTTTATAATGCTTTCGTAGAACATTCAGTGCACCTTCATAATGCCTTTATAATAGTGTAGCGTCGGTGGGGTGCATGTCCCAGTATGGCCCCGCGTGCAAGTGAAAATAGCCCTTGTGTTGTTGTTGTTGTTAATGGTTGCATTTCCCTGTTGTCGGCGTGTATTTGCCTGTGTCTTGTGTGTACCCTGTATGATCCTCGCATGTTCTTAGCCTGTGAAACTCCCCCCTCCCTGTGTGTACCTTACAGTTCGGCATCTGACAACCTTGTGTTTCTGCCGTGTGTATTTGGTTCGGTGCTCGTTGGCTGCCTGCCATAGCCCTGTTAAAGACTGCTATTAAAGACCGCATTTGCCTGGATAAGCAAGTCTTCTTGTCCTTCTCTGTTCTTGCCATGCTTCAGTCTGCCTGGCGCTACACTATAGTCATAGAACATTCAGTGCACCTTCATAATGCTGTTAAAATGCATTCATAGAACATTCAATGCACCTTCATAATGCCGCTGTAATGCATTCATAGAACATTCATAAGAGATATGTAAATATACATTAACATCCTATACAAACATTATATGATAATAAACATTATAATCTTATAATATAATGTTTGTTATTAATGTATATTAAAGCTATTACTGTATGTTAGGATGTTAAGATATACAAACTTACTGCTTATGAATGTATTATGAAGGTATAATTAGTGTAAAGTGTTACCTAATAAATTAATGGATTGGATATCTATTGCGCTCTGGATGGGATATCTGTTAAATTCTGGATGGGATATCTGTTGTACTCTGCATGGGATATCTGTTGTACTGCACACTGCATTAACTGTACACTGTGTGAGTTTATGACACTGCTTACAAAGGCAGACTAACGTTTGGGGCAATGCTGGCTAAGATATGCTGGCTTAATGCCTGTGCACTATTGAAGGATATTATTTACTCTCAAAAGCGATAGGTCTGCTCTCACAGGATGACCACTGAGCCTCACGTCCTGCTTTGCAAGGGAAAAGAGGGGGTATGGAAGGGGCCACATATCCTGGTGTTTTAATTCAATGACATCATGCCGTCCGCTTGGCATATGCAGCTCGGGAACTTAACCTGAAGAATATGAAATAGTCAACTGAATAATGAGGACAAATTGGCAACAATAGTTCAGGTAATTAACAAAATAAAAATTAAGTAACATTAGGTGACATTTTGTTTGTGATTACATGCAATATGTTACATGTCATGCTTTATGATCCCCTAGATTATTGTTCAATTATAATGATGAGATCGCTGCTGTAGACTACTGGTAAAACTAATGTACCATTACATTCTTGAAGAAAGGATGCCCAAGAAATGTACTGGTATGTATACATAGTGCCCCGTTAGCGGCGAGGTGAGAGTCGACGATTTCCAGCTGGAAGAGAAAATTGAACAACCTGCCTTTCCGTCAGGCAATGTTATTTTTTCCACCAAAAGGAAAAGCCCAGCGATGGACAGAGGTGAGGCTTTCAGACAGAAAAAGCCTGTCTTCATAGCAACATCCTTCCTGTATAAAAAAAATCCAATCACCTCCTGGGGTTTAACAGGATTTTCCTATGTTTTGACATTCCTGCTAATTTTATCGCTAATTAATTGGCTGCATGAAAGTTTATGACTCACACCTGACCCACACTTCCCCACAGTCACCTAGTTAACATTCTGGTCAGCAGACTATGAGTTGTAACATTCTTCTCATAACTTTATACATGCATGAGGCCAGATCTGTCCTGTCCATATTTAGAAGGAAACGCCTTTGTTTTCGTGTATTTAAATGTATGAATTCTACTTAAACTCTGCAACATAGAATAAGGTCAATACTTAAAGGTTCACCATAAGTAGAATGCTGCTGACCATCTCATCTGCATCCTGCCCTGATTTCCCCTTTAAATACTGTGCACCACAGTACCATTTTTTGTAACTTATTCATTCCAATAATTAGAACAATTTTTTTCTCCTTTCAAAGGATGTAAAATTCTTAAAGAAAATATTCTTTATATAAAAAGAAGAACAGTGGAAGAAGTTAAAGATTTTATTCCCCCGCTATAAAATGTTTTCTTTTTGTCAGTGGTTTGGGAAAAATTGTTTTATGGGCCAAACTCATTTTGTGGTTGATCAAAAATCCAAGAAAATGGAATCAGACAGTAGAGTGGATTACAGCTTAAACATCATGCCTATTCCAGAGCAAAAAAAAATCTGACTTTTTCAGACTTGTCATGATTTCCGTGGCTCTCCTGAAAATATAAGGGTGACAAAATCCTTATAACAACCTACACAATACTATTCTGAAGTGTATAACTACAGAAATTCACAGAACACACATTTTAGTAAACAATTTTATTTTGTAAAATTACTAAAGGCAGATCATCATATAAAGACATCTTAAAAAAGACTATTTACAGACAAGGGTCAGAGTTCCAATAAAGAAATTGTTCTTTTATGGCAAGAGATACAATTATGATCCCTTCATTATTGTACATGACCTGGAATTTTAATTTAAATTGATGCTTTGATTGCTGAGTTACTTTAAACTGCAGTTATTTCTTTATATATAAAAATTCTTCTACAACATCCCTAAACAAGAACATAAACTTTACAATCCATTTTGAAAAAGTACAAATAATTTTTTAAATGATAAATAAAATTTACATTTCCAAAAATGTTCTATTATTTGGAGAGAATATTCCAGGTTATTCCTCACGAGGACAAATGATATGAGAATGAATTTAATTTGTAGAATGTACAAGCATATCGAATTTTGGATGATACCCACGTTTCAATCACCAGTGTTTTCGGAAAATTAGAAAGTATTTTTTGCCCTTAAACTTTAACACTTCAAAACTATATTTGCCTGGAAAATTTCAAACAAAAACCAAAATTAAAAAGATTATGAAGAATTGTACAAAGGAAGAATTATCCACATGCTTATTGAAAATATATGAATGAGTCATATCTGCAAATTAGAATGGAGGAATGCATAGGACAGGAAATCTCATTGGTCACGCCTGAGCTATGCTGGCTTCAGCCAGTGATGCAGGTGCTGTAGTAGACGGCACTGCTGGCGTCTGACAGGGCGGATATCAGGGGGCTGCTCTGCTCACAGGATATGTGTCTGCTCGCCAGCTTAGACACAACGGCGCCATAGCCCTGCGCCGCCGCCGCCGTACACTCTGGACGAGTCCGGCTCGTGCTCAGGTACTGCTCAAACTCATTGCAGTCCACTTCCGTCCAGAACTCTGAGGAGGGGCCAAGCTGTTCTACAGAGTCAAGGCCAGGGACAAGGGGCGCAGAGTGAGTGGTGGAGGATTCCGGTGGAGGGGACAGCTGGCCCAGGTGGGACGTGAAGCCGGCCTGCTGGCCCCCTGTGTAGAGTTGGGTGTAGTACATGTTGCTGGCTGACAGGGGAGCCTTGTCGGCTTCCAGTAGGCCACTGGGGCCCTGGGAGTACTGACCGTTTGTGGCCCCAAGCACATGACACTTGTCTGGCCGGCGTTCCATGGGCATCTTCTGGCCCTGGTGAGGATGCCTGTGGCCCTGACTGTGCCCAAGCCCATGCCCCTGGTGGTGATGGTGATGGTGGTGGTAGTTAATCCACGGTGCCAGGCTCAGGTCTTCCTGCATGTGTGGAGGAAAGAAGACCGAGTCCCCTCCTTCTTCCAGCACATCTAAGGGTGACATCTCAGGCGTGGGCAGGCCATAGTTCTCGAAGTCTGGCCCGCTGGGATGCCGGTCATGAAAGTGGCTGAGAGATGGCAGCAAGCGATGGTGGTGAGCTTGTTGCCCAGGCCGACCGTATCCCTCGGTGACCGCTCTGCCACCCCCGGTGCCGCTGCAGGGCTGGGATAGGCTGTGCAGCAGCAGTCCAGGTTCCATACGCTTGATTTTCTTGGCCTGCTTTTTCCTCCGGGGGCGATATTTGTAGTTGGGGTGGTCCTGGAGGTGCTGGAGCCGCAAGCGCTCCGCTTCCTCCACGAATGGACGCTTCTCTGGGATGCTCAGGGACTTCCATGACTGGCCTGTGAACCCCAGAAACGGGCCGATTAAAATTGAATCTAAGCAAGGCTACATAGTATCAAGGCTCGCCTTTGGCAGCTCCACAAGAATAAAAACATGCACTGTAGGCTAGAGATCATCCACAAGAAAAGGTGTAGAGATAAAAGTTGTGCCATCCCAAAGCAGATCTGGCTAGGTACGCACACAAACCAATGCAGTAACTGAGTTAATTTACTGTAAAATTCAGCTTAGAATAAGGATGTCTGATAGCCAGCAAAGACAAGGAAGGTGAAGTCACATTACTGAAAAAGCAAAACAAAACAAAACAAGAGCATAGTTATGTAATTCTTCAAAGTGCACAAGAAGGCAAAGTGATAAGAAGCAGGTCACATCTTACCCAGCATCTTGCTGAGCACGGCATTGTGCAAGTCAGGGTTCTGCAGTGCGAGTCGCTTCCGCTCATCTTTAGCCCAAACCATGAAGGCGTTCATGGGCCTGCGGATCCGGGTCTCCAATCCTGTCTTCCCTTCGGAGCTCCCCAGAATCTTAGCTCCTGATTTGGCAGAGTCGGGGCTTGCCGTCCGCTCCTCTGCTCCCAGTCCTGCTCCAACCACCGGTCCCAAGTGTCCGACAAGGGTTCGGTCGAAGCCCAGCCCACGGTCAGAACCGGGGCTGGGGGCAGTGACCCATGAACGTTCGCCCCTGGGCTGAGAACTCTCCTCTCTGCAGTAACTAGACTCAGATATATTCATTCCAGCAAGACAGCCTTGTTTTTGTCCAACGCTTTTAGCAGTTGCTGTTGGGTTTGTCTTTCTTTTGTGGGAGGCAAACAACTAAAAAGAATCTGAAGGCAGACACAAACAAGGCACTTGATACAGGCACCTTTGAAGAAAGTTGACGAACCCAGAAATCCAAAACAGCAGCTTTGTTTTTAAAGGGTTCCCGTCAGAAGATGTGTGTTTCCGGGGCTTTTTTAAATTCCCGAGTCCGAAAATTGTGGTGAGACTTGATAAACCCGTGGTGTAAATATATGAAGCTTGCACCAATCAGGCGCCAGTGAGGAGGGAGTGGTTGCCTTTGGGAAAGCTGGGGGAGGAGCCCCCCCCCCGCCATCACCCCCCGGTCCGACGGAGAGGTGTAATCTGAGACGGGCATTGTTTCTCTACTCCACACCAGCAGCGCAGCCGGGAGCGAAGCAGCACTCTGGCGGAGGCTTGCTCTGCGCTCGCCGACTTTGTGCCTCTTGCGAAGCAGCAGCGGAGCTGTCAGCCCCAGCTGAGGAATTGACTGTGGCAGATGTAGACCGTGGCCACAGTTGTACTCATTAGCAGCACAGTTTAATGAGAAACGCAAACTCACAGGGAAAAAAAGCAGTGGTGTGGCTGCTGGGGAACTCGGGAAGGCAAACACGTTTTTTATTTTTTTTACTTATAAAGAGACAGAAACTTCTGATCCATTTAGGGCCTGTGAATGAATGTTTGAGCTTCTACCTCTTGCATGTACTTACTAAAACAATTCCTTTTATTTTCAAATGCGAAACAGAATGTGAAATTTTATTCTACATTCAAGCAGCGACACAAAAATATGTGACAACTTCCTAGAAGCTGACAAGTTTACCTGGTTATTATATGATATAGATATTGAGGAGCAAGACCGTCGGGTTTTAGCGAACATAAACGATGGCTCGCGAATCTGACCGCTGCTCTAATCCCATTCTGGAAAATGGCACAGGACTGGACAACGTGTGCTGCAAAGAGTCTTTCCAGGAAAGAATGGGATCACTTCAGCCCTTCCTTGTGACAAAAAACAAAGGACAGACATAAAAACAATATCTGGGCCTGCTCTTCATTACTAACAGAGCCCAGAGTGCGTTACTGCAACTATTTAAAGAGCTCAGCGGCAATAGAAGCCTCTGCTAGTTGAGTCACCGGCCACGTTGTCCATGCTAAATATTTGTCAAAAAAAAGGATGCTTCAAAACAGAAATGAAAGAAATCTGCTTTTTCTCTCCCGAATACTATCACGGGGATTCTTGACACAAGTGTTGAACCCTTGCATGATATTTTCTTAATACAGGGGTCACGGCCTTCCGTATGTGGATGCATTTCTGACGGCCTGTCCTCAGCACCAGCAGACCAACCAAAGGCTTCAAAGGTGGCTTTTGTTCAAAACTGAGGACATTCACTAATTTGGCCCAGGCTGAATTCTGCTTCCTTTTCAACACCTACGTAGTTACATTACCATGTTAAGCCCTATAATAACCCCCTTGTGAGACTCTAACCTTTGGCTAATGGGTCCTATCACTACATTACCTACAGAGAGAGGTAGCATGTGTACCCAGTGCTGAGCACTAAAGCTGGACATTACTGAATGTTTGGAAATCTTGTATTATGTGTTGGGTATTAAATTAGACTCCATGAGAGCCAGCATGGGGGAGCAAAAAAAAACAGGTTTCCAATAGCAATGTGTTTTGAAGTCAAAATAAGCTAAAACAGCGGGCTGAAATGATGCCATTTCAAGTAATGGGGGTATTTCAGCCAATTAAATCTTAATTATACTCCACATTTGCATGATTGGAACAGGATCACAGAAAAGGGGAACCAATGGTCTGAGTTCTAGAGCTATCTAGACTGTTACGCTAAAGATCCATATACAAAAGCAAAATTATGTTTTTTGGAAGAATTGTTTGTTTAAAAAAATTATATCACCCCAGAGTGTCAATGGCTTTGTCCGGTAAAAGTTTAAGAAGTTTTTTCTGTGGTGAAACATGGAAACTTAGACTTGGGGGGCTATCAGTAAATCAGGTTTTGTAAATAGTCTTTCACTAATTTTGGCTGTTGATGCAAGCACCCTGTGTGTGTGTGTGTGTGTGTGTGTGTCTGTGTGTGAGAGAGAGAGAGAGAGAGAGAGTGTGTGTGTGTAAGGAATATAGCAAAAGTGCTCAAACATTCTGTCATTTTACTGAAATGGCAATTGAGCAGCATGCAGGGAGACCTCGGGAGATGGAGGAAGAGGTGACGTGGTCTCACAGGAAGTGGGAAGTGCAGCCATGGGCTTGACTTGAGCGCCTGATGTTCTAGCAGATTTTCTCTAAACATCCCCCCCCCCCCCCCCCCCCCCAAAAAAAACACACAAAAAACACCACCCGCCACACACAAATACACACACGCATACATGCACACGGAAGACAGGAAGACAGGGATGTTCCTGCTGACCACAGTGGCTGGGCCTGATAAGATCGGCTACAGGGAAAGCTGGATGGAGAACTGTGGCGGGGTGGTGGGGGGGCAGGTCAGAGGGGGGCCTCTTCCAACCTAAGTCACACCCACACGCCCACCCAAGGCTACCATGCCAGGCCTGGCGTGGGAGGGAGCTGGCCTGCAGCCCAGTGAGCGAAGCAGCACCCCCTCTCCACCACTGTCTCCATCGCTCGCCCTCTCGCGCCATCTCTATCCACCCCCATCTCTCTCTCTCTCTCTTTCTGCCAGATCTGGGGCACCACACCTACACCACAGTGGAAATTTGGCCATGGCTCCAGACTCAGCGGCTGTGAAGAACTTTGCTTCACTCCTTTTTTTTTGTGAAGTGGAGAACTCACACTGAGACATGCTGACTGGAAGAGGGAGAGTGTGAGGTGTGTGTGTGTGCGTGTGTGTGTGCGTGTGAGAGAGAGAGAGAGTGAGAGAGAGAGAGAGACAGCTGGAGACAGACAGACGCACGCGGGAGCGCGCGAGCCTGTGTGCTGGGACTGGGAGAGGTCATGTTCACACACAATGCTATTTTCGACCCCATCAAGGAGGGGCATGTGGTGATGGATGAGACGCTGTGCTTGGGAGTCCCACCACCCCGACCACACTCCTCTCTCCCCCCTGTTCACAGGAATACACTCGCAGAGTAAACACTCACTTCAGCACCGTGGTTTTTACCCACAAGCCATGGAGCCTACTTAGCTATTATGTTTTGTTAGGTCTACGCAGCCGGACTCCCTGTTCAATAATTCACTCTGTGAAAAATGAGGCAAAGAACAGGAGATAATCAAGGTGAATAAAATTCACTGTCCATTAAATCAGTGTTTCCCAACCTTTCTTCTGTCACAGCACACTTTCCATGAGGCAGAGTTTTTTGAAAAACACAGGGTAACAATTTACTTGCACCCATGTATAACGCATTATAGAAACCTTCATAATACATAAAGCATTCATAAAGTATTATAAATATGGCTATAACTATTTATAAAAAGACATAAAACATTCTAGGCATGTTTATTATGCATTAGGAATGCTTTATGAAGGTCTCATCTTTAATGCACTATAAATACCTTCTTAATTCATGCATAATTCATGGATGGTACTGATCATTATAATGCATTATGAAGTTATTTCTAATACATTATGATGACTGCTTTAAGTAAAGAGTTACCGAACGCTGCATTAAATAGTGGGAAAATAGCCCCTTTGTTGCAACCTTAATACCGGAATTTGTATCATTACCTGTATTTTCACACTGCGAAACAGTGGGCTTCATGAACGACAGTTCGTACCTCCAACAAGCTGATCAGGATTTATTTGTTGCTCTTCTGTGGTCTCCTCCAGACTCCTTTCAGAGACAGTATTAACATCTATTTACATGTACAGTAAGTAAAAATCCCACAGAAGGAGGTTCATTTTATTACATCGGCATTTAAACAACTAAATTCAGTCATTTAATGCAGTCATTCGTCAGTCACCCATCTTAGGGGCTAGTCATGGGGTTTGAGCTAACAACAGGCAACATGATGGCCGCCTGGCGATCGTTCAGCAGTGTGTCTCAGTGCGGTGTGCTCTCTGTAGTGCTGTGCTGTCACAAGTTCAGCCTTTAGGCGTGGTGCAGGTCAGTTTCCCATCACAGGATTTTTTGCTGTGCATAGGTCATCCCATTCCTGTTTCTTTTTCCTTTTTGAAAAAGGTCACACAGTCCCGCAATAGCTTTGAACGAGAGGAAAGACTGCTATTTATTTTTTGTGCTTTGGGCCAAAAGTATTTTGAAGATTAACCTAAACGTTGTTCGAAAATGAGCAAAGGAGTTCTTTGTAACTTAAGCATTATGCTGAGTGAATGAAGCCCTTTTCTGACAAGTTTGCTCCATATGACAACTATTTATGTTGTGTAATAGCAGAACCAGCAATGCAAGAAAATATTTTACATTTATCAGATTAATAAACAGTCAATAAAAAAATTAACAAAACAACTTGGCACATAATTCAGTGGGATAGCACTAGAGAACTAATAATTCATTTTATGCTCACTTGGAATCACATTTGTCTGTATCAGCACACAGCTTTGAGGATCAAAGTATAGGCTTATAAACAGAAATATCTATCTATCTATCTATCTATCTATCTATCTATCTATCATCTATCTATATGTGAATCGCAGATGTGATTTGGCAGTGAGAACGTTAATCGATCTGGAGATTCCCAAGCCTGTCCCACAAGCCAATGCTATCAGTGTACTTCAGCCCAAATCACGCAGATCAGACAACAGATTGCCCAGGAGCAGTGGCTGCTCCACATGCTGTGACCTTTCTCTGATGCCTGTGCTGGTTTTATCAACAGCTGGTGAGCCTTAGTATGCAGACGGGGATGGCCTGATTTTCTTGTTGTTTATAATTTTTTTGAAGGACATTTCATTCACAGAAAAGTTCAAAAAAAGCTGCAAGACAAAGGATTAAGATTTCCAAGCCTAATGGAATTACGTAGCTGAGAGGATAGCTACATCTTACAATCAGATAATCCTTCTTTAACTGTTGTGGTGTCAATGCCGTAGCCGTAATAGTCAACCCCTGTAATAAAGAGTATAGCTTATACTGTAGAGCAAAACTTAAATTCACTAGTGGCCATCTTAGAAAGGGAGAGTCTCCAGCATCCCATTCCCCACAAAACTGGGGAAACTATTTTGTGGTTTGCACAGCTATTTGGAAAATGTTAAATACAGGGAGGTGGGGGGGGGGGGTTATACTACAATCTGTGTGAAAGGGCCTAACTGTAGTGCAGAATAGGAAAACACAGTGTTGTTTCCTACAGTCTCCACAACAACAATTAGATTTAAATATAGAGTGCTTGGCGTTTAGCATCTCACAGGGACCTAGCTGTAATGTTGCAGCCTGACCTCAAGGTTTACTTTCGATGCTCCGGAGCCTACCAGGGGCACGGTGGGTGTTGAGGGGGCCCACAGAGGTGCTGATCATGCATGACGGCATAGAGAGCGGGACAAAAACTCACCGGCCCACACAAGAACAAACAGGCCTGGGTGTGCGGAACATGGCGGGCCTGTCGTTCTCCTTAGGTTGGGCCATCGGCCGCCCTTGGTCGAGCAGACAAGCAGACGGGCACTGGCCTCCCCCGGGAGGGCCACAGTCTGGGACCTGGGGGGTTTCTGGGAATTGTGCTGCCTGAAGGGGTGGGAGGCGTTCATTGTTCCAGCAAGACGAGAAGTGCCGCTTTTCACTTTTTTTTCAGTCTCTAATCAATGGGATCAGAACGGCCGCCTGTCGACTGGTGAGCTCACTACGCCCATGAGGTTTTTAAGATTAATTAAGCCTTTCACTGACAGTAAAGATGCCTTATCTTTACATGTATAGTGAATCTGGACAGGAGATGCACCAGAATCACTGTGAATTTTAGTGAATTTTCTCCTTGATATGAGATTAGCTTTCATAAGCAAGGCATCACGTGTGGGTTTGTCTAGAAGCACTGTACCATCATTAAGCTTCCAAATTGTCAACCCGATATGTGAATTGAGAATTAAAGTTTGAAAACGTTCCATCATCTTATATTATTCTCACATGAGGTGCTATCAAATAAGTAACTCGGGAGAGAGAAACTTTCCAAAAGGTAAATCAATACGCAGCAGAATCAAACGGACATTAATGTCACCCCAGAGTCTCCTCCAGTGCCGTGAGACGGAGGAAACACGCAGGCTTTGTGTTTGCCGCTGTTCTCCTATTCTTCTATGAATCCCCCCTGGATTCTACCTTTCTTTTTGTTTGGTAACCCCCCCCCCCCGCCATCTATCTGATGTGGACCAGGCGGTGTAGGAAGTGTTAAATGGGAAGAATGCTGTGTGAGAGTTCAGCTGCCCCTACCTTCCCACAGCGGGCCCTGTGCTGAGGCACCTTCCACAATCTTGCTGTTGCTGGCCAAAGGGAAATGTTCTAATGCCCTAGCAGACCAGGTCAAGGATATGTTAGTGGGGGGGGGCAAGTGAGGCTGTGGTGGGGAGGTGCTGTGCTGCAGGATCCTGTGTGTGTATATGCATGTTGTGTTTGTGTGTGGAAAGGGGGTCATTCTGGTACAGTACCATTGCGATAATATTACAATGCTACAGTATTATACTTCTACAAAAAGCCACGGTCAACCAAAGGTCCTGTACCTCCAAGTACCAGACCGCCACGCTAAGACAGTGTAATACTGGTTTCAGGGACAGGATGATGATGTCATGTCACTGCTTTGGGCTGGTAAATAAAAAAAAGGAAAATAATTATTTCAGGCGCCCTTGCATGGATTCCCATTGTTTTAGTCTCCGTATGACAGATTTTGCGCATTTGTCCTGAGTAGTGCAGCGCAGTCAGCTCTGAAACAGCACACTGGACACAGACCTCCCTAAAACACTTTCAATGACACCAAAAAGTTAAAAAGAAACCAAACCTGGTGGGTATGCCTTAGAGCCTCTCTCTACTGGAAGATTTTTAAAATCACTGCAGTTGATTAGCAGATACTTTTATCCAGAGTGACTCAGCTACACTTAAACCATTTAAATATCCAGATTTTTTTCTGTGGAAGAAATTCTGCATGTTCTCAAGGGTACAAAGACTTCCCTCGTAGGACCTGAAATGTTAAATAAGGGCAGCAACCACTGTGCTAATCTGAAAAACTATAAAGATAAGATACTAAATGTTTAACAGGTAAATAACTCGGAAGTTGGCAGTAAAAAACTGAATATAAACAACAAATATTCTCTGTTTGCTTGGACTGTATTTACATCTCCAGAAAAGTGTTTTATGTGGATGGGTACATGTGTTTAAAATTTAGAACATGTACTTTTGTCAGACAGAGAAGACCCTTGACAGAGGCAAGATAATGCTTCATTGTTTTGAAATAATCTTGGATGTTATTCAATCTTCTTTTATTCATTACTGGCCGAGTCTATATCTGTCAGGCTGATTTTCTGAACACATTTCCATGATTTCCCTCTGAATAGGCCTTTCAAGGCAGACAAAAGCATATATCTAATAAATACAGCAAAATATGTCAGCCCTGTTCATTGCTGTTCAATATGACTGACCGCACCGTTGTTTTGTATGAAAAGCATAGATATCATTAAATGCTTGTTCCCATGAAAGCACTGATGACATGTACACCGACTCTGTCGTTTGCAGATCGCAAATGTGGTCATTTCTGGCAGTGAATATGTACAGAAGGGCTTGGAGTTGGTAAAATTACAGCACAAGTTCAAGAGCAAAGCTACACACCCATAAACACATATTTATGTGCATGTACATTAAAGGGCGGATGAATCCATAGGACTTTTTCAGCTGTTTCCTACTAGATGAATTGAAATATTTCCTACACACAAGTGGGAAAATGGATAGCACTTATTTTGACATGAGCAAATGTTTTCAAGCTGAAATGTCAGACCTGTTTCTTGATGTCAACAATGACTGTGAAAATGTCTGTTCATCCATGTTCAGGGAGTCAGACTGAATTTCTCATACCACCAGCACACATAACATATACTGTGAAAATGCAGATAAAGTACCAACATATGTAGTTAACCTGCCAATGAGGAACACGTGTTGGTGGTTTATGTACATCTGTAAGGGGGACAATACGCTGGCAGTGACACAAGCAATTGGATCATTTTCCCCAAGAATGCAAAACGATTTTTTTTATTTAATTATTTCTGCCCCGAAATTGAGCAGTAACACAGTGTTCTCTGCAGGGCATAGCAATGTGCATTGTTGTAACTATATAACTATAGTTGTATATTTCTGTATTGGGGGTTCAATGAAGTAATTCTTTGAAAGGTCTATTTATAATATTGATATAATATGATTCTTATCTCACAGTTCTCTATAATTACATTTAATATCAACCACTGAAATGAGATCAGCATCACGAGTAAGTAAATTATAAAAAAAGTTAACAAATTAGCTAGACTGGTTAAATATCAGTGAATCCAGGACAGTCTCTTGCTTATAATATAAAGTAGTATTATTTTACATGCAATAGAAATAAATTTAAGACTGTGTTTAATAATTGCATACATTATTTAGTAAAATGACTAGCTCATTTTTTATGTTTTTGGCATGGCTTCTCATGCTGAAGATGTGAGTGCCGACTGAAACTGCCGAGCTGATTTTATACATTCTTCTTCTTATTATTATTATTATTATTTGTGTGTGCTTAGTCAGTTCTTATTTCTAGCCTACTACACCCAAGGTATATTAGAACAGTATTTATTAATGGCCATATTTCTGGGTAGATGCTTATAAACTTCATATTGTTTGTTTCACCAGAGATCTATAATCATTCTTACATACTGTACACCATTTCTGACATAAAATGTAATGCTACATTAACAATGTACATGAAAATAACGCAAAATAGTTATACATATGTTCAAATTTACTTCACCTGCTTGTATTTTGGAAGCTCTTAATCTTAATTTGTGGCTAACAATACATTATAACAATTATCAATAGTCACAGTAGAACAGAATAAAATAATAATAATAATAATAATAACTGCTAAGTGCTGACCCTAAAGCTTCCTCCTCCTCACTAGCTGAAGACATTGGCAGCAATAATTCACAGTGACAAGGCCAAGGCTGTGGGTGAACATTTGGGAAAACCCGAACCTTAACAGGTCCCTATGTCTGGCCGGTGAAAATGTCACAATGACCTCACAAACAAAGCAGAGCGGATTCCCTCGTTAGCCGACTGAAATGCGAAACTCTGCATTTCTCTAGGAGGCAGGCTGGCTCCCGTTGAGGTGGAGTTTCCTTGCATAGACCCTCACTTAAGCACAGCCTGTGTTCAGGGAGTCACTTGAGGACCGCTGGAGAGTGCATAGGTCACACTCAGTCGCACCAACTAGTCTCAGTACTTACTGGAGAACCGCACTGCGTCAGTTAGCGGCACGACAACATGGGGAAATCCAAACTTTTATATTTTAATCATTAATTTTTTGTTGACTGCTATTCAGAACCTCGGCATTTATCCTGAAACATTTCATGAACGTATAAATCTGCCAGGTGAACGGTTTAACAGTGCTCTGCTTCACTGGATGGGGTAACAGCGACGTCTATTGGAGGCTGGGAAGTAATGATCAGTACTGTAGGCATCGGGAGTATTTAATACATTGGCGGTTCGAAAACAGTAGCAGTTATTGAAAAGATCAGGGACTATAAGTTTACCTGGGCCTTGATTTTTTTTTTGTTTTTTGTTTTTTTGAAGGAGGATAATTAGCGCATATTCGGGGCTATAACTCCGAGCGATCGAACCTAACGACGCCCATGGATGGGACTCTACAGTCTGTTTGCCCAATTAATGAATTCTCAAAATTTATCTAATTAAATTATTGGCATAGGCAGTATAGGCAATTGCTAGGGGCGCCGTCCATTCAAAGGGGGCGCCCAGGAAAAGGAGAAAAAAATGAACAAAAGAAAAAAAAAAACGTTTACTATATTTATTTACTAATACTATTTTCCATTATTATTTAGAAATTATAACAACAAATAAATAAACCTTATTAAATAAGCAGATCCTATTCAATAAACTATATATCTTTGTTTGTCTGTCTTTAAATGACTCAGATACTGCATAATACGATTAACGATATCTAATTCAAAAAGACATTGTCATGTCAAAACGACCAAAGTCCTCCGGTACGTGCCCAGTGAAGGAAAAGAAGAAGAGAAGGAAAAATGGGAAAAAGACAGAAGTAATAATTACTAATGAGAGTAATTGACGTCGGCGCTAAAATACTCGGGGCTAGGTTTAAAATACTCGGGACTATAGCTCCCGAGTGAGGTGTGTCGGTGGTCCGTGGAGCAGAGTGTTACTAGCTAGCTTACTAGTAACGATTATATTTGCTAATTTAATAAGTAAGTATAATTAGCATCAGAGATTCCCTATGTAGATTCATTAGGGAAAGCTGGAAATACTTTTCAGGAGTTTGAGAATGGGGAATAACCTACATGATTTTCAGAAATACCCTTTTTGGTTTGTGTTGCTGCACCTGCACGATCCACCCACTGTGACTGTCTCAAGACATCGACTAGAATAGAATAGAATAGAATAGAATAGAATAAACCTTTATTATCCCACGAATGAGAAATTTAAATGATACAGAGCTCTTATATAAAAAGAATATAGAAGGACATGAACAGGTAGGTCTGTTGTATATACACACACCAAAGTTTTTATGTACAAATAAAAAATGTACAGAGATATGTACAAAATGTGCAGGGATATGTACAA
>JAODLD010000113.1:8977408-9006300 GCA_026781065.1 Mormyrops boulengeri
CCCCCCCCCCCCCCCCCCCCCCCCCCCCCCCCCCCCCCCCCCCCGACAATGAGCCTGGTTGAAATATACAGTGTACAATTTATTCTGTAATAGTCAAATAAATCCTTTTCTGTTTCCATCCACCTTTTAACTAATAGTTGTAAGCCTTTGGATTTTCATTATTTTTTAGTTTTACATATTTACGTATATATATAGGAAACAGCATTATTATGAGAGATAAGTACTCATTGAATGAGGTTTTCGTGCATGAATGTTAGCCAAGTGTAATTTCTCTCGTGGTTTAGTTTCTGTGCAGAAAGTTATACTGCTTCTCAGGTGCTGTTATTGGTTGGGTTTTAATAGCATCGCTGCCAGGCCTGGTCAATCCTATAGGCGACGGCCCAGGGCACCACCTTACGACTTGCCAGCCAATTTCACTTTGCCTCACACGCGAGGGAGGTGCCGGTGTCTCGCATGTCTCACATTTCATTTTCATCTGTATTTTATATGAAGGATAACTAATCGAGAGCTCATTTGGACTACAACTTCACAAGGCATGCATAGACCCATACACAAGTTCGCAAAGCCTAAAACGGTAGCGCGACATATTCATGTTTGGTATTTTCCTGATAAAGAAGATTAACATTAACATTTTACTAGGGTGACCAGATAATCAATGTCAGGCAGGACACTGTGAGCTACTTCGGGTTTTTACTAACTACCTTCAGACTGAAAGGCTCCTGTGTTCAGCTAAATAGTTCAGCTCTTCTTGCGCTTTGACTGGTTCGTTTCCTTGATTGAAAGACTCATCCAGCTGTTTCACATTAACATTAGTGACGCATTCAGGAGACTGACCAATAAGCACACGGCAAGAACTCAGTGCTAAAGTGAAATCCGGGTCCTTTTAATTAAGATGGTAATTTACAATTCCTGTCCTAGATCAGAGTGTCTGGGATGACATGTATTATCTGGTCACCCTAATTTTACTGCATATTTAAAAACTTAGCAAATTTACCACACAGTATTTTGCACCCAATCTTCCCCTCTTTCTAGTCAATGAATAATGATTGATATCCATGTCAGCCAATCAACAACGAGTGCCCATCTTCGTCGTTGTACGATTGTTGATCTTATAGCTTTTTTTCCAACTCTTTTTGCCAAATACAATAGCATCTTCAGGCATCACCATTCAAAACAATGCAACCCACTGAAAGTAAGTCATTACCCTTGCATATACAGACAAGTACAGTAAATATACATTGTGTAATTCCAGCTCGTTTTTTGTGTAAAAAGTGAAAAAATACAGATAGTATGTATATTAATGACAATAAAAAACAAAAAGGGAGGCTAAGGAATGTACAGAGAGGCAGTATTTGCTCTAGGAATGCTTGTGTGATAAATAGGTAAGAACTGGTTTATACAGTGAATTGAATGGTCCAATAGCCTTTTCCAGAAATTACCCTTAGCAAACTTACCCTTAGAAACAGGTGCTGCTCTGAGCAGGAGAGGTTAACGTTCTAGCTTTCTTCTATAGATAGGAGAGATGAAGTTCCAAAATAGCTAGTGATGAATGAGGTTCAGAGACTTTCATGGATGACTCATTAGAATTGGACCAGAATGGAATGCTTGATTTTTTTCATGCATTTTTATTTATTCATATATTTTAGAAATTACTTACACTGCAATGACTGCTTTATAGTTGTGTTGTCATCCATTCTGAGGGTGTCCCCAGGAACTCAAGCACACTCATTGGTGGAGAGCTGTGTGAGGGTATTTGTGTATCAATAAAAAATTGTACTATGTTTATGGATTATTACTGAATCTTTTGGATTGGGTAGCAGTAAAAGGAAGGGGCTTTGGTGGACCCATCATTCGCTACCAAAACTGTGTTTAGGGACATGGAATGTAATCACTGTGGTGTGAAAGGTGCCTGAGCTGGTGCGGGAATTAGAGAGATACCAACTTCATATAGTTGGGCTCATCTCAACGCACAGCTCAGGCTCTGGAACGAAACTACTGGAGAGGTGCTGGGCTCTATTCCACTCTGGAGTTGCCCTGGGTGAGAGGCACTGGGCAGGTGTGGGCTCACTCATGGCCCCCCGGTTTGGCGCCACTTCATTGGAGTTCAACACAGTGAATTAGAGGGTCACCTCCCCTCAACTCTTAGTCAAGGGACAGGCTTCGACTGTTGTCTGTGCACATGCACTGAAGACCAGCTCAAAGTATCCAGCCTTCTTGGAGACCTTGAATGGGGTGCTGGAATCCGCCTCCTCGGGGGACCCAATGATTCTGCTAAGGGACTTTACATGGGTAATGACAGTGAAACCTGGTAGGGTGTAATTGAGAGTCATATGTAGAGCTGTGGCCAAAGGGAGTCATCAGGCAGAAGAAGGAGACCTTCCAAGCTTGGTTGTCTGGTGGGACTCCTGAAGCAGTTTTGGCTTTGGCAGTTGCAGAAGCAAAAACTGTTGGAGGAGTTTGGTGAGGCAATGGAAAATAACTGTTGGTCTGCCTCAAAGAGATCCTGGGAATCCATCAGGTGACTCAGGAGGGGGAAACAGGGCGTTATCCATAATGTCTACAGCAGGGATGGAGTGCTGTTGACCTGTTGAAGGTTCTTGATGTTATTGGGCTGTCTTGGCTGACATGCCTCTTCCACATCATGTGGAAGTTGGGGACAGTCATGGGTGGATTACGACTTGGGCCCCAGACATTAGGGTGCCCAAGTGATGCCCCACACCTTGTGAAAGCAGTCCGGGACCATTTTTAGATTTAGTCATCCCGTATCTATGGCAGTGCTAGCTATTTAATAAGGTCCAAGGCTGATTGAGGTACCACGCCAGTTTTGGCCAGTTGTGATTTTTGGGACCCGAAGGCCCTTTCAATTACTTAGAGGTGGCCTTGAGCCCTATCCCCCATGGATGGATTTATGAAGACCATCAGCATCCATTTATGGATGAAATCCTCCACTAACTGTGTAGTGCTAGTTGTTAGAGACCCAGGGCTTAGTACACTGGTTAGTGCAAACTATGAGTTTGGGCGGCCAAAAGCCCTGTTCCCCATTTGTGAAGATAGTCTGAGGCTGTTTTTAGATTAAATCTTCCAAATGCATATCATTATGAGCTCAGCTGTTATGGTATGTTGTTTTCTTGTGGTTCTGCTTTGCTCTGAACAGCCTGAGGGGCTCAAACAGGGGTCCGTGATTCTTTAATCTGTTCGTTGGGACAGTGACTTTAGGATTGGCACTGTAACAATTGACTGGGGTGGTGCTCCCAATATTTAAGAAAGGGAAATCGAGGATGAGTTCCAACGTCAGGGGGATCACACTCTTCACCCTCCCTGGGCAGGACACTGCCAGGGTACTGGAGAAGAGATTCCATCTGTTGGTCAAGTCTCGGATCCAGAATGCAGATTCTATCCTGGTCAAGGAACACTAGACCAGCTCTTTACCTTCACAAGGATACTAGATAGTTCATGAGAGTTTACCCAAGCAGCATACATACGTTTTTTGGACTTTTGACATATGACCATGTTCATTTGGGGGTTCTATCCATGGTTCTTCAAGAGTATGGGGTTCAAGGTCCATTGTTATGGACCATTAGGTCCCTATATAACCAGATCAAGAGTTTAATTCACATTCCAGGCAGCAAGCCAGACTCATTCACTGTAAGTACATTTAAATTATTGTGTTAGTCCTATTAAAACCGGACTTTTAAAGGACATGAAAACATGTTAGTCTGACTGAAATCACACTAAATCGAATTTCTCAAAGTCAGACTAAGATACCCAGATAATGAGACTGGGAGTCCATTTACTCCTGCATGTATATGTTTAACTGGATTCAAACTGGCCTAAATGTGGCTCTGCACATGCTCCACAGTCCCCCCTGAGCTTGCTTTGACCCGGAAGTAAAAGAAGAAGCCTGGAGCATAGCAGAGGACGTAGAGCATGTACGAAATGCACAGCGCTGCAAAGCTGTCCAATTCACCGCTCAACTACAGGGCGCTTTTCCACCGCACCAGGTACCATCCTTTCAGTACTTCAAGAAGGTACCAAAAGTATAGAATTTCAAGGTATTGGTTTTCCATTGGCGTAAAAGCTGGTACTAGTGCCGAATGCAATCACAACATGAGGCGGGGTATTTTGTACTGAATTAAAAAAATTGCTGTAGTATATTATAGGGCTGGATGAGGTGTGATATTAATACCAACATCGCATGTTATGCGCATCCAATTCTTACATCGCTAGTCAGCTAGATTAAGATCAGGCTTTTTCTTACTCTGTACCTTTGTTTGGTTTGGATATTATAGTGCTGGGAGTTTAAGTCCTGCTAAATCATTTTTACTCTATCATAGAAAAAAAACCTAGCAAGTTTTTCAATTTTAATGATTATTCATCTTCAAGATTATCTAGTATATGTTTAAAATACTAGACATTCACCTCTCCTCATACGACATTCCTCTAAGACCCAGGAATCATTCTTGTAGCCGAAGTACTGTCAGAGTATATTATACAAAATACTTCATTTCTCGTTATGCTGTCTTGATCTTCTTGTATCCGTTCCGATCATATCGTAATTAAAGCTTGTGTCACTTCATTTGTCCATGTACCTATTATTATTAATTTAATTTAATTTTTTACGTCTGTGACATAATAGTATTGGGCTTTTATCAGTCGACCTAACAAGCTGAAAGGAGCCATATCATTATCTATTGTAGCAGAGTCAAACATACTTCGGGCAATAAATCAATTCCCCTCCCGTTCCCGTTCATGTACCCTGGGACAAGGACAGTAGTCCGATTAAATGGCTTAGTCAAGCTATTACCGGAGCTCGACTTAGCTATACATGTAAACATAGTGAGTGAGTGTTGGGCTGCCCTTTGTCATTAATTCTGTTCATAACTTTTATAGACAGAACTTTTAGGTGTACCGAAGGGGTCTGGTGCAGTGACCTCAGGATCAGATCTTTGCTTTTTTCAAATGATGTGATCCTGTTGGCTTCATCAAGCTGTGAATTTCTTCATGCAGTGAAATTGTTTGCAAATGTGAATGGGATGAGGATCAGCACCTCCAAGTCTGAGGTCATGGTCCTCAAATAGAAAAGGTTGGATCGTCCCCTCCAGATTACGGATGAGTTTATGCATCTTGGGGTCTTGTTCACAAGTAAGGGAAGAATGGTGCAGGTGATCGACAGGCAGATCGGTGCAGCATCAGCAGTTATGTGGATGTTGTACCAGTCTGTGGTGGTGAAGAGAGAGCGGCGTCAAAAGGCAAAGCTATTGATTTACCGGCCGATCTATGTTCCTACCATAAGACCAGTTCCAGTACTAAGAACAGAAGTGCTGAGGATTTGTACCCCGTTCTAGCAACAAGTCTTGCAGAGGCCACAAGTACGATTTGTTTAAAATGTTTAAAGCTATATTTAACGTTAAAACATATGCAAATTAAGAGCAACCATTGCGTTGTATTTGTTAAATGTCACCACCGGCTTACTTAATCAATTAACTAAAATAGTATTTTAAAGTCAGAGAGGTATTGATTGGCCAAGTGAGGTCTGCTAGTGGTGAAGTCAAAAATACATGGGTGTATTGGACAGTTGCCACAAATACTAAGGCATCTTTAGGAGAGGTTTTGAAATGGGTTTGCCAGCAGACTTTTACAGGCATAATATCAAAGTTTTACAGAAAGATCATTTAATAATCATTTTCATAATTTTTCTTTGACTGCTTAAGACTTTTGCACAGTACTGCATATATTTATCTTCATTATTTATTAATACCTATAGGTGAATTATGAATCACATAATATCCAATTATCTTGAGTCTGGTTGTGGAGAACCAGGTCTCCCAATTGTTGCATATACTACTAACAAGTTTATAATTTTGTACACTTTCATGACAAATTGTTTTTCAGCCGTTTAATTACACACGCACAATATTATATAATATTATTATTATTATTAATAATAATAATAATAATAATAATAATAATATTTTTTTACCCCAATCATTCGTTATTTCTATATAGATGCCAGGATTGAAAAACACATGCAGTTTCTAAAGACCAAAAAAACAAACAAACAAAAAAAAATTAAAAAGAAATTATATATATATATATCACAGCCGTAAATCAAGAAGTATTCTTGTTTTCTTTTACCTTTCAGTTCTGCCCAGTCACACCGGAAATTTACGGCGCCGTCAGCGTTTGATTGTTGCATCGAAATGTCATGTGTGAAAAGGCCCAGTCACGACTGCATCATGAGAAAACACTCCGGGCCTGTGCTAACCAAGGACTACAAATCCAATGGTCCCGTTCTGCTTTTTTGGAAACTCTGTCAAATGAGCGCGTCATTGCGGCAGCGCTGCATTCAGCTGGGCTGCAAAGGAGGTTTGGGAACGGATACCTTTAAAGACAGATGGAGGTGATAGTGTAGCGTTCGGCAAAACGGCTGCAAAGAAACGTAAATGGTAAAAAATGGCGAAGGACCAAGAAGTGGAGCGCATCGCTAAAAAGCTAGATAAGATGGTGCAAAAGAAGAATACGGTGAGTACCATGCAAATCATCTCACAGATCCACCTTTACCGACGGTGTTCAGCTGGATGCCCTGCACACCTCTGTTTTGCTGGATATTTCTAGAAAACCTATTGTGGTATTGTTTTTCACGTTTTCACTAAGCAGGAATGGTCATAAGAACAAAATAATGCGCATTAAAGATACACTGCCTTTGTATAGCTTCCGTAATGAAGTAATCGGCTTTAACAGTTCATGTTGAAGATTAATATTGGTTTTACTTCGGTTTCGCCTCGAACGCGCATATAAAAACCCCGACGCCAATGAAGTTTGGCTGGAAAAGGACTCGCACTTTTTTATTTTAACTATCAAATAGATCATCATCTTCTTCTAACACTGGTGACTGATATACGCTTTAAAATCTCCATCTGTATACTGACCTAAATGGAACCCATGCGCTGGGTATTGTAACTTCACGGTTATGTCCTTATGGAAATGTCGTTTGCTAAAAATATAAGGAAATGAGTTTCTCTGCAGAGGATCATTAGATGTTAGACAAGGACAACAGTTCTAAATTTTGCCTGAAGACTGTCTTACTACCGTTAGCCAGGAGCGTTAAATTGTTTTATATATGCTTCGACTAAGCCGAAATTTATAAATATTAGTAGCGATCGAAGTTAAATTGTCGCCTTAATGATCCACCGTATAAATTGGCAGATGACGATGTATGTCACGTGTATTATAAACATATGATTTACAACCTGTTTGGGTGCCCCCCTCCCTAAGCTTAGTTCAGCTTACTGATGAGTTGGCAGCTGGTCATGTTCCAAATCAGTAATTTACTTGCAATACCACAAAAATATTTCTTTGGGATTTAACACTAGAATGCCTAAAACCATAATGAGGAAATTGCGCACTGCAGTTCAGCCAATTATTTATGTTTTTTGGAGGCACGGAGGAGAACTATTAAGCTGTAATCTCATTTCATTTGAGTATATTTTTTGTTGGATACTTATTAGCATGTAGGATTAATTTTTTTAGCCTTAAATTATACCGATTGTTTGCTACAGTTTAATTGCTTCAATCCTCTTAAGAACAGCTCATTTGGCACCCGCCCCACAAACCGCAATTTAACACGCCTCCTATCGGTATAATGAACAGCTGATCTTTGCGCTACCTTAACCAGTCCTATTCCGGATGCCTTTTTAGAGATGCATATTACCGTGTCAGTGAAACAAAGTTTCTTTCTAAGACAGATTTATTCATGTTGAGGACATCCTGTTAGTCGATGGACGCAGTAAATAGTCTAAACGGCGTGCGGTCGAGCAATATTCCTTAAAATCTCTAACTTATAACTAGAGGACGCGTATCCTCTAACTTCTTGAAGTGCAAGTGAGGGGTTAGAAGTATTTTTGCCTGAACCACTTATCCATAGAAATATTTTAGTGAAATGTAAAACGGTGCCTTGAAGAATTACCTTATGAGCTGTATCATTATGCGTCCACAGTCGATCTATGATTTTTAGTACCGTTTTGTATATTTGGTGCCCTGGGGTTCTGTGTTACTGTTCTGTCTGTGTGGTGAAGTTCTCTAATGTAGTAAACACTCTTTGCTTTTTTCACTCACAAAATACATCACACCCTTAATGCTGCGTTCTGCAATGCCAAACTATCACTGTGTAATGTAATGATGTGGGCAGCACTGACACGTCACACCTCAGGGTTGTTGGTTCGATTCCTGTCTCTCCTCTGTCTGTGTGTGTGTGTGTGTGTGTGGAGTTTGCATGTTCTTTCATGTTACTGGCAGGGCTGGACTGGGATTAAAAATCGACCCTGGACAGTGGGGCTCCCACCACATATTTTACAGGCCCACATACCCCTAGGCCCACTGGGAAAATGCTTTGTATGCCAGATGGCCAGTTCAGTCCTGGGGGGTGTTCCACAAAGCAGGATTTCTTGCTTAGCTGGATAACTTGCCAGATTTAAGGTGGTCTGAGCTAAATGTAAGTGAACAAAGATAAAGTCCACAGACTACCTTAAATCCAACACATTGTCCAACTAAGGAAGAAATCCTGCTTTGTGGAATACCCCCCTGGTCACTAGGATACTTTGGTGTCCATTCGCATCCTAGAGGCTTGAGATTAGGTTAACGGGCATCTTCAAATTACCCATAGTGCATCATTGTGAATGCTGACATGTGAGTGATGTGTAATGGATAGGCAGCCCGTCTTTATACTGGAATTTAGCATTTCAGTACTACAGATTTTTTTTTCCTTTTAATCTGTTCCTTTATGATGTTGTGCTCTTAAGAAATTGGATTGCCAAGTTGCTTTTCATTTAATATCTCTATCTTTCAGGATGGTGCCATAGACTTGCTGAAGGAATTGAAAAACATGAAAATGTCTTTAGATACACTGCAGGTAAATCGCTTGCCTTGCGGAAAGCCGTCGAAGGCGGCTGCGCGACCTAGAAAAGGAACAAGACTGAATTAAGTTATCATTTTAGTCCACCAGAATTGGTATGTCAGTGAACGCAGTGAGAAAGCAAAGTACAGAGGAAGAGGTGCAGACCTTGGCGAAATCGCTCATCAAATCCTGGAAGAAATTGCTAGGTATGACAATGCATTACTGGAGTGTTGATTTTTTAAGGGATACAATGTTACATTCGTATTGGGCTTATTACATTTTCTGTAGGCTGGGCACATGTGCGTGTATATGAGACCAAAATACAGGGCTCAATTAATGAATGAATGTTCTTGGTACATTAAACTATTTCTTGCTTTCTTGCGGTTTCCATTTTGTGTATTCATTTGATGTGTGAGTTGGATATATTTTAACTCATCCATTTCTTTTTACTTTTTTATTTTTTCCTAAGATGGTTCAGAAAGCAAACAGGAAGAGAAAAAAAAAGATTGCTCCCCCCTGACATCATCTTCCACAGGAAGTCCGAGCTCTAGTGACCAGAGGTGGGTCTCCCTTCATGCGGACAGCTTTGAGTAACACTTACGCACTGTATACTGTGTATTGTCACTTGTTACTATGCTCATAAAAGGTACCTGATGATGCTCATATAAGTAAGTAAATGATGTACACAAACCTGCAAAATTCCGGTGTGTGAACTTATTTTAACCGTAGACATAGTCATATTTGTTCTGTATTGGATCCCCTGTTGAGTTTCTGATGTAAAAGAAGACAATTACTTTCTTGTACTTGTTGCATTATAATTATTTGTTGTAGTGTCTATCTGTATAACCCTGCACATTAGCTTGTACTTAAGTTTTTTATTTTTTTATTTATTTTGGAGATACCAGAGGGTGGGGGCGTCTGGCGCACACATGCTTAAAAAGGCGATGGCGTTGGGAAGGTGGTGGCTCAAGTGAAAATAAACAGTTAAAAAGGTTGCTAACTTGACATGCATTTTTTTAATTAACCCCCTCCCAACAAAAAGCTCAAGCAAAAAACAAGACATGCCAAAGACACCGACCACTCCAAAGTTCACGTCCTTCCCCCCAATGCCCGTCACAACTGACAACGTTCGGACTAAGTGCCGGGAGCTCCTTGTGGCTGCCTTGAAGACAGACGGTAACTACCATCACTGCATTCTGACAGTGCCGTCATCCATAACCTACATGACATGACAGCACTGGTGTGTGAAACAAATTTCACCTGTTGTACTGTAATTCAGCTCATTGTAGATTTAGAGTTGTGACCAGAATCGAAACTCTTCAATTTTATTTTCACCATGACTATATACAAATAATGCTGTCCATTATTTCTAAAATCTTCTGTGTCACCTAGTAGGTTAACATATTGGCTTATTGGCTCTGAATATCACACTACTGTATATAGGTCCCATTGCCAGTTGAAGGATATAGTAAATTTTGTATGAATATTCTCCAGCTTCTGTCACTTTAACTAACTCTTGTAGATCATCGGCAAGAAAAGATACAGTAATATTTTAGTTTGAGTTACTTAGTTCATTTCTGATAACCTTGACGGTGTTTCCAGTTTTTGCCATGGGTTCTATGTACACCCCCTAACCATGTTGGGATGAAACTAATTTTAGCCTAATTTACTTTTTCAGATGATTACAAAACCATTGGAGCAAACTGTGAGCACTTGGCTGCACAGATTGAAGAATATATCCTTTTGCTTTTTCTTGATCATTCTTTGTCCCATTACAATGCAATTTAAATCCCTACAGTTTACTGTTTCTTAACCTTAAAGTTTTCAAACATCCAGTTGACTTGAGGAGTGTGGTTTTAGGTAGACATTTTCTGGATTTGGGCACTAATTCTTTACTTGAAGGAGTTTCCACAATGAGCAGAGTCTGTTTAAAAGTGCATTTTGCTCCCTCGATTGCTTAAGGATGCAGATGGTTAGTCCAGTTCTTAGATTCACATCAGATGTGCCTTTGGGAAAATCCTGCGGTTAGGAGATTATGATCTGTTCTGCATGTGCATATAGTGACTCAAAGCTCAGTGGCTGTCATCCTTAACAGCTTCCTGGATGCACGCATCTACCAGGACTTCAAATCTACAGACATGAAGTACAAGACCAGGCTACGGAGCCGGATCTCCAATCTGAAGGACCAGAAGAACCCAGATCTACGTCGCAACGTGCTCTGTGGGAACATCTCTCCAGAGCGCATTGCCACTATGACTGCAGAGGTCTGTATGCAGCCCCCTTACGACTGACAAAGTGTGCTGCCATTGTTCAGCAGTATCTACTATTTCCTTGTGTTTTTCGATTGAATGGTATCAGTACAGCATTATAAAGCGTATAAATATTGCATATACGTATAAATACATTGACTTATTTTCGGCGACCTGTCAGTAGTCAAATTTATCAGATTAACATTTTGAAGGGTGTATGGAGTATGCAGTGCTGTAGGCTGTGTGAGGTGTATGATATCAAGCTGTGGACGCATACATATAGGAAATGGCGAGTGCAGAGCTCAAGGAGATCAGGAAGGCGCTGACCAAGGAGTCTATCCGGGAGCACCAGCTGTCCAAAGTAGGCGGAACTGAGACGGACATGTTTGTCTGCGGGAAATGCAAAGGGAAGAACTGTACCTATACGCAGGTATACAGTTTAATAAATCAATGCTTTTCATTATTGGTATGTGCAGTGAAGGAGTGATCCTCTTCATGGATGTCCATATGTTCTGTTTCATTTAGCTTCTAGGCTGAAATTGTGCACTGTTAGTGACTTGTGAGCATGGTACATCTTTCCTGTAACATTGACACGCATGGTGCTTTTCCAGTGCCACCGTGAACTGAGCAGAACATGAGCCATACCGCAAAGAGGCAGTTTTCTACTGTAAATTATGTGAGGCGTACCTGTGCTGTGTTGGCTCTGTTTACTAGCAGGGCTGAAAGTGTGACTAAACCAAGCTGGTTGTGTCAGCACCATCTGATTGATCAAAATGCATGGAGATACTGGTAATCTGTGTCTATGCATGGATTGCCTGGAGGAAAAAAGAGCATATTCTATATTCTGTATTATTCATTATTAGGAGTATCGCACATTGTGATGTATTGATGCATTCCCGATAATACTGAACTTCCCACCTCCTGCTTCAAAAAAGTACTATAGAATGGCTGAATGGAATGCATTTGCAATGCAAATTCATGCAAGCGATTGCTAATCCTGCTAGCATTTGATGCTAACATAACACACCAATTCTCACAGATGTGCTAGTGGAAATGCGCGCATAGTAAATCATTGCGTACACTGTGTGAATACTAAATAAGCATCTCTTTGGTTTTATGTCACTGACGCTCTCCTAACCAGGCAATGCCTTTAGAAAGCCGACCCTTCTGCAGTGGAAAATCAAAGTGAGCTGGAACTGCACTGTAACTTGTCTCTTTGTGGAATGGGCCAGGTGTACAGCCTGCTTCTTGCATGCCACTGGAAAAGCATCCTTAGTTATTCAGCTCGCCTTAAAGTAAAGTTGGAAGTTCTGTAGTTTCTGCCTGTAGGTCATGAGCATTGCATGCAATAATGTGCTTGCAGGTCCAGACGCGCAGTGCAGATGAACCCATGACCACATTTGTGTTGTGTAACCAGTGTGGGAACAGATGGAAGGTACGTCGCTCGGAGGCATCCGGGTACTTATTGGTGTAAATGGGTCTTTTAATGGGTCTCATTAGTATGTCATCAGGGATATAATGCATGGTATAGTAAAACTGCTAAAACTTTTATTGGTTGTTGCATTAGCTAGGTTTTTATCTCTGCTGCTCCGCCCCACCCTGGGGGTTTTCAGCGCTCATTTTTTACACGCTGTAAAAATAAGGACATGTGTGTTCTGGGTTAATTTTATTTAAAGATGTATGCAGCATGACTTTTGCCATAAAGGTTGAAACTCCTCTCTTCCTCTCTCCTTAGTTCTGTTAAGCCATGATGCTTTTGTTCCAAGAGCCAACAGGATGGATGACAGAAAGTTGCTTTGTTATATATTCAGATTTTTTTTTTTCATCACGATTTTTTATAAACTAAATTTAATGCTAGAGTTTAATACTGCATCTAAGCTGCGATTAGATGTGTGTGTGTGTGTGTGTGTGTGTGTGTGTGTGTGTGTGTTTTTTTTTTTTTTTATTTTTTATTTTATTTTAAATTATTTTTCTCCCCTTAAGGCCATGACATCTTCAGCAGTCTTGGTTGACGTTTTTTGCTTCTGATCAGGTCATGTAATCTTATTTTGCCGCCTTAAACAAGTTGTGCCTTTTTGTATGACTGACATTGTACATGGTTCAACATGATCTGATGTTTAACAAAGTGTCGTGTTAAAATGTGTATATTGTGGCCCCTCCCTCCTTGAGTAAACGACACATTTCCAGTTTGCCGAGTTCATCTACAATAAAATGAAAGTGGTGTCATGCATCTTTATAAATTTCCTTGTAGCATGATTTTTATTTCTTCCTTTTATCATGAAGATGGTGTGATATATCGAATTTAGGTTGATTTCTAAATGATAGTTTAATGCTTTACTTTGACCTCTAATATATGGTTCTGGTCTGGTTGCAAATGAAATGTAGGAATGCTTTTCTGCCACTAGATGGCTTGTGAGGAGCATCTGCTTTGGTACAAGCTGCTAATGAAATAAGGCCCTAACTGGTTGTAATGAAGATTTGCATTAAAAAAAAATGAACAAATTGCTAATGCTGGACCTATGGTCAGTGTCATGAAATCATGAAACACCTAGAATGCCAGTGTCAGTTCATTTGTGATGTGAATAGCTGAAGTAATGTGTTCACAGAATAAAACACTGGTGTATAATAAAGAGGAGGGTGAACATGATTTTTTTTTTTTATAATAAAGTAAATTCTGGGAGAAGGTGAGGTGTTTTGAAATTGTATTTGACTGATAGTTTCTGTAATGAATTCTTCCAGGCAATTGTTTTCAGCCAGTATATCAATAAATAGACCAGCAGGTAAATGAAGGTTTATAACAAACATTTGGGATGTTTGAGAGCAAGGAATTGAAGCATCAGTGCAGTTGTATGTTGGGATGGAAAGATTTATGGGTAAGTGAAAGTTTACTTTTCACTATTCTTGTCAGGATGTGCACCCATTGCTCCAGTACAGCTGCTGAAACTGCAGTCCTTTAAGTGATGTGGGTGGGGTTATCATGCATGTCTGGACATGTACTTTGCAAACATAGCTTTGCAAAAAGGGGAATCATTGTTAGATGAGGAATTTAAAACCCTTAAGAACTTGCTGAATGCAAAATCTGTAGAAATATTATTTATGCCATTTAGAACAAACGCCCAAGGTGATTCTCATGTTTAATAACATTTATGTGTTTGCTTTAAAGGCAGGAATCGAGCTTTTAGTGGATTTTGAAATACTTCAAGTTTTATACTATTATAATTACAGGTATCTAGGCTTGGGGTCTGTCTATGTATGTTAAAATCATTAACTAATGCCAATGGGACTTGACCTATATATTGAATCACTTAAATAGTTTCCTTTGTGACTTTTTAGCCATTAGGATTATTACTCCAATGAAGCTGAATAACTGCAAGAAACTGTGCAAATTATTTTAATATGTTTTAAAAATGCGCAAATGGGTAGTATTGCGGTCTCCCACCTCTGAGGTTGTGGTTTTGGGTCCTCCCCCTGCACAGTTTGTCTCTCTGGGGTGATTTTCCTTCCCCCAGTATGAAAATGTATGTGTATCCCGATGATGGGGGATCCCCTGAGTTTTCTGACTCTCATAAGGTAGATAAGATTTAATCCTCTCATGGATCCACTGCCCCATGTCTGAAAGCTATTTGATGTGAAGTTTAGTTTAATGAATATTTGAAATTGTATTGGCTATCAAGGTTTTTATCATTTCCTACTCATTTGCCATGCAGTGACTGAATTGGCTAGTGTCAGCCACATTATTATGTGATGTATGTAGTGATCTTTTGATACGTGTCAGAACATTAAAGAGGATAATTCTGTGGAAGCTACATGTCTGTAGGTGAAATGATTTGTGTTATTGCACTTGTATTGTTTTTTTTCACTGGTAACCATGTGTTAAAATTACCAACATGAAACTAAATTACTGCTCATGGTCTGTTTTTTTTCTTTATTAGCTCATGTGTATACATTTTTATCTGCAGTGTATTATTCTTACAGCATAGCTAATACCTAATATATAGAGTAGCAGTCGAAAGTTTGGCCACGCCAAGCTGTCTACAAAGGAGAGTCGCATCACATGACCTGGACAGCTGGAAAAGCTTCCCAGGAGGCCACCTCATTAGAACTGGTGTAGAGGAGACAGTAGGGACAGCTGGTCCCCGGAGCAATTGGGGTTAAGGGCCTTGCTCAAGGGTCCAGTGGTGGGATCCCTCTGCCGACCCAGCGATTTGAACTGACAACCTTTTGAATCCCAATCCAGAGAGCTGCCCCCTCCCAACACATGAATTTTTTACACAGTGTTAGTGTGAATATTTTCTGTAAATGCCTTGGTTATCCTTGGTTTTTGTTTGTCACTGAGCGACCAAAGCTGAAGTTACAGCAGGGCTGGCATCACGTGAACAGCATTAGTGCGCTGTTATATTTCTTAAATAGCCGTACCATGAATATCTGCTTTAAAAAAAAAAAGAGACCTCCAGCAGGAAGACGGATCTTTGATCACTAAGCATCCCTCCACGAAGATGGGAGCACCTGAGATGTACCTCTCTGGGGCTCAGATATGGTAAATAATGACAAATAGGATTTATTTATATTCTGGTAACACATCCGTATTTCCAATAGGTGCAGACAACAGATGGATAACTGGCTGTTAATTTCAAATGTGAAACTGTAAAAGGGTTTCTTTTATTTAGCCAACATGTCAAAGAATGACAGAAAACCTGTTCGAATAGATGCAAGGCTCTTGGTAAACCTACCGCTTTCTCTACCGCTCTTGGGCGCCAATGTAACCTTCGCAAAGATTCATTGACATATGCATTTTGAGGGTAAATAGTTTGACTCTGAATAATTCCTTATTGTAATTCATTGATGACACCCATCTCCAAGCTGTTTAGTACAAGCCGATTTCTGACCAACTGTCTGCAAATAAGGGCCGGAAGATTCCTGCAGAAATAATGACATACATTCATATTTTATGCTATAGGGAGCTGCACTGAGTACAAAAATTAGATTTTTTTTTTTTTTCTTACGTGTGGATAACTGTCTGTGTGTTGTGTCCCATTCCTAGAGGATTATTTAGTATCTCCTGTTGATGGAAAACAGTACCATTTCTCCAAAATGCTCGAGGTCTTCAATCATGGTGCTTGTAATACTGTATGTTTTGGACACATGAGATATATTTTTGTGATGAGGTGGTAATTCTAGTTTATGACTACTCAGAAAATAAGATGAATTTTTATAAGTTTTATGCTTGCTATCAGAGATGGTTTCTCCAATGGCACCAAATACTATCCCACTTTTACTGAAAGTTGAGTAATTTTGCTGCTCATACATGGTACAGGTGAAGAGTTTGTGGCTTTGTAAAGCCCAGTTTAAGTGATTAGAACTGATGTGTGAAAGAACATTAACAAAACAGGATGCATTAATACAAAGTTCTGATACTCTGAGGCCTCATTTGAATTAAACTAAGGAGAGTGAAAAAACAATAAACAGAATTACCTGATACCAACTCTTATTCTCAACAGATAGCTCATTGAATGTAGCAAAAACCTGTAGCACTTTAGAACTCGAGGACCTTTCATGAGACCTTCTTAATGACTTCATTAGCTCTGAATCCCTTTTCTGAAGCACTGTTAGAGTCTTGTGTCTCTGCAGGTTCGAACAACCATCCATTCATCAAATGGGTTTAATTAAACAGCACTGTCTATTTTCGAGCTGTTTATCCTGACCAAGGAGGGCTGGGAGTTTATCTGAGGTAGCATGGGACACAAGGCAGGGGTACACCCTGGATAGGATGCTATGCTACATTAACACACACACACACACACCATTACAGGCACCTTAGAGATGCTGATTAGTCTAGCAAGGAGTAACCATGCAAGCTTCACACATGCAGAACAGAGGTTTGATATGATCCTCCAAAGAATGAGACAACAGTGCTACAGGTTACAGTCTCTGCATGATAAAATGTACCATCTCTGCTTTACATGTTGCCACAGTGTGGCAATTACGCGCCTAAACGTAAAAACACCTCACTTTAGAATTACCCTTGAATTGGGTCACACTTTTTAACATAAAATGTTGGAAAACTGTTATTAAAATGGCTTTAATTTAAAATGAAGACCAAAAGGCCATAAACTGGCCCCCCACTCTGGATGCTCCCTGCCTTATACCCTGCGTCTGGTGGCATTGACTCCAGGCTGATTGTGGCAATGCTTTGAATAAGCGGTATGGAAGATGGATGGATGGATGGACAGATGGACGGACGGGTCTTCATACCAATTTATACTTGGAATATGAATCTATTGTAACTGCTGTCACTACCTGCCCCCAATGGGAGTGGGGTTAATATCACTATCCGCCCCTTATGCAAGTGCAGTTAGTATCACTATCCAGCCTTAATGCGAGTGGGGTTAATATCACTATCCAGCCTTAATGCGAGTGCGGTTAATATCACTATCCAGCCTTAATGCGAGTGCGGTTAATATCACTATCCAGCCTTAATGCGAGTGGGGTTAATATCACTACCTGCCCTCTCCTGCCAGTGAGGCTTACTCACTATCTGATCCTATCAGTATATCAGTAGGTTATACCATGTAGGTCTGCTAAGAGGAATGTCAAAAGTAAGACTGCATTGAAGGCTAAGAATAACATTAAAAGTTTCTCCCAATATTTTACCTCCAAAAGAGCTCAGAAAGCTGAAATCAGCATCTGCAGGACAGTAAGGGTCTTATAATTGAAAATGATATAGCTAGAGTTTAATGATTGTTTTGCATGGGTATTAACTGTAGAGGACACAAGTAACATACCGACTCTTATTATTATTATTAATCCAGCATCGCCTATGACTAATATATGTATAATCGAAGCTGAAGTGCTACAAAGCCTAGCTAAGCTCAAAACAAACCGCAGGGCCCTGATGGCATCTTACCTATAGTTTTAAAAGAGATGAGGGATATTATTTGCCAATCTTTAACTTTACTATTCCAGAAATCCTTAATTGCTGGTGTGGTACCATATTCAAAAAAGGGAATAGATTAGGGCTGCAGCTATCGATTATTTTAGTAATCGAGTATTCTATCGATTATTCCATCGATTAATCGAGTAATCGGATAAGAAATACTTTTGTCTTATTAGAGAGCAATAGTAACTATTCAAAAATGAAAAAATACACAGGTCTCTTAAAATGAACAACTCATGGGATTCCTTTTTAGGAACATTTTTAATGACTGAACTCCATACAACAACTGACAAAAAAACTAAACCCTTTTAGTGCATTTATGTACATATTTGTTTTTTTTCTCAGAGTTTTACTTGCCCAAGGCTGTTGGGGTGGGTGTAATTTTTATATTTATATTATTTATATTATTATAACTGTAATATTATTCATATTAACCTAAATCTGCAAAATAATATTACTAAAGCCTTGAAATAGATCTAGTTGAGTACGCCCCATGCTCCCCTTTAGACTCAGATGTAATCCAGCAAGCTATACTGTAGGCCAATTAGTTTGTCATAACTGGGAAAGTAATGGAAGCTATAATCCAAGTGAAAATGGTAGATTACCTAGATTCAAATAACATTCTGAGGGATAGCGAACATGGATTTAGGTGAGATAGATCCTGTTTAACTAATCTACTTGAGTTTTTTGAGGAACTACAAGAGAAATTGATCGCAAAAAATCCTATGATGTGATCTACTTTGATTTCCAGAAGACCTTTAATGTTGTCCCGCACAAACAGCTCTTGCTTAGGCTCAAAGCAGCAGGAATTCTAGGAACTGTAGCATCATTAATGATATTGACACCAATACATACAGTAAACTGATTAAATTTGCTGACGGCACCAAGGTGGGTGGTGTAGCTGATACTGAACAAGAAGCACAGAAGCTACAGTGAGATCTTGATTTAATCAGTGACTGGGGTGATACCTGGCAGATGAAATTTAATGTAATGTAAGGCAATCCATGCAGGGAGCAGAAATATAAGGTACAGATAATTTTATGGGTTCCACTGAAATTAAGGTAGCTTATTATGAGAAAGACCTTGGTGTGTATGTTGATGCTTCCATGTCCCACTCTCACCAGTGTGGGGAAGCAATTAAAAAGACCAATAGGGTGTTGGGTTACATCTGTAGGTGTGTGGAGTTTAAGTCAAGATTATACAATTCCTTCGTAAGACCCCATATAGAATACTGTGTGCAGGTTTAGTCAACCATATCTTAAAAAGACATTGCTGCCTTAGAAAGGGTTCAACGTAGGGCTACAAGAATGATTCCTGGTCTTAGAGGAATGTCTTATGAGGAGAGGTTAGCTGAGCTGAATCTGTTCAGCCTCGAGCAAAGGAGACTAAGGGGGGACATGATCCAGGTATATAAGATTCTAACAGGTCTGGATGCTGTTCAACCAAATAGCTACTTCAATATGACTTCAAATTAGGGATGTCCTGATCCAATCTCAAGATCGGATCGGGACTCACAATCAAGGCATTTTAGACTGATCGAGATTGGGATTAATGAGTAGATCATCTTTCAGGAGTTGCCGATGTCAGCATTTATGACAGCTACAGTACAAAAATTGGAATGAACCTTCTTAAATGCTTTTGTCAAGTTATGTTGGCTGTGACGAAGGGGTTATGTTGGTGTCATGTAGCTCTATGAAGAACACCCTTAAGTAAGGTGTTACCCTGTTTTTAAATGTTTTATGTTCTTTTAATTTAAAACTTTTATATTGATTCATATGCTCTTACTTTTGTCTGTTTTTATGTACTTTATTTCTTATCTTATTTTCTGTAAAGTACTGTGGCGAGGGGAGAAAAGACAGGAGACAGCTTCTTCTCGTGAAAGAGAATGAAAACTTTAATAATAAAAAAAGGAAAGAGGAGCTTTTCAGGCTGCCACCAAAGCTTAAAAAACCCTGGCCGGAAGAACGTAACTTCAAAATAAAAGCACATCTGCCCTTGGAATTCTGAGCAACTAAGAACCCGCTACACAGGCCCCCCCAGAATGGTCGGCCTTACCACCCCTGTCCAAAACAAAAATCTTGTCCCCAGACTGCAGCACGCAAAAGGCCCATCGGTCGGGGGGCGCAAAGGTTCGCGATGGGCGTCATGCCGAACAAAAACAAAACAAACATCTGCCAGCTTCGGGAGAACATGAGACCATGGAAAACCATGGTGCGACGTGGGTGTTGGACCAAAAGCGGCCGCAGCGTCCCAAAAACCAAGTGCTGTTGCTCAGCCGACCATGGAACTGACATATCTGGGAGAAAATCACCAGGCTCTTGTAAAGGCTGCCCGTAAACCAACTCAGTGGATGAAGTCTGCAGGTCAGCCTTCGGAGAATTTACCATGTTGATAAAAACAACTGCATCAACAAAGGTTGTTTTCCTTGTTGCACTGCAGACCTACTGAATTGTCAAGCATATACGGCACAGATGATTTATTTTTTTAATGTACTTATGGTCTATAGTTTGCACTGTATGCTGTTGGAAAATACATCGGTAATAATAATCGGTATCGGCCGATACTTAATCTTAAATGACTCGGAACGGTATCGGGGACATCCCTACTTCAAATACAAAAACTTGTGGCCTTAGGTGGAAATTAGTGGGAGCACATTTCAAACTGGATTTGATAAAGCACTTCTTTACACAGCATGTAGTTAGAGTATGGAATAGCCTTCCTCTTAGTGTAGTGCAAGCTAAAACCTTGGGTTCCGTTAAATTAGAGCTAGATAACATTTTAAAAACTCTGAGCTATTAGTTAAGTTCTCCCGTCCTTTCGTTTGTAAATTTCTTATGTTCTTATGTTTAAAAGCTAAGCTATGTCTAAATGGCACATAACAGACGAATGTGACACACAGTTTAGCTCAAATTTCATTATTGCTAGTTTTAACAATTACAGTGTTACACTGAAATTATGCAACTTGTCTTACTCATAAAAGATCATGCTTCCCCTCTGATCTTTTTTCATAATCTGAAATGGTCGGCCAATGGACACTTTGTCTTTTACAACCTGGGGTATATTTAAATTTACTTTATAGAAAAGTACAATAAGAGAAAAGGACTGGCTCTTCCACTACAGAAGAAATACGCTTACAAAAAAGAAAAGAGAAATTTTGTGGCAGGATCTGAAGCATGGCATGAAATTAGGTTCATACCAATTTCAATCCTGTCAATTGGGACAACTGGCATTATAAAATCAATGCCGGTGGCAAATTTGAAAATAAGGGTTTGAGCTGCCTTGTCTGGCACTTTGTGGGTGATAGACAGAGAGATACAAATCAAGGAAAACCTGCTTCAAAATCTGTGACAATTTTGCCGTACATTTGCTCCTTCTCAGACACAAGAAACATCTCCACACTGATACTTGAATGATAACACAAACTCCTTTATTATTATCAGCATGCGCGCTTATATATATATATATATATTTGGATTCAACTGCTGAATGTTTATATATATATATATATAAAAACATTCAGCAGTTGAATCCAACTTTATGGTAACAACAGAATAGATTAAGGACAGGATCAGGTAGGACCAGCGAGAGTTGACATTGTGGAGACTGCTTGAGGCCCAGGATTGTGTAGCAGGGCAAATAGCACCTATGTTGTTGGTTTCCAGATCATCACAAAAGATAAAGAAAAAATAAAGACAAACAAATATATTTGTAAGTTTGGCCCTGGCATTTCATTTTTAAACGATGTGACTCCTGAAAGAAAAAAAAAGTAGAGGCAGAAGCTCAACAGGAATAAATGACAATGTACAAACCCATAGCCACGGCTTTTCATAGCACTGTGTTGTCGTGGCTGTAACAGGTAGCGGAGAAGCAGAGAGCACGAAGAAAATAAAAAAAAATGGGATGTATTAATTTACAGAAATACTGTACTGTACTTTGTCTAAAAGAAACTGAGTGGAAAACAGTTGTACAGACAGCCTTTGTCAAGGAGCCTCTAATGAAGGCAGTACATTTATGTATACTCTCATTTTTAATATCACCAATATTACCAAGAACAGAGGAGAAAGACAAAAAAATGAAGTATGAAAGTATGTATGGTATATTTCAGACGTGTGTGTGGGAGTACAGGTGTACACACTTCCTCACACACATGCTCCCTTCACCTGGCACAAAATGCTCTGTCTGACACTTCCAGCTCAGGGGACAGGTATGTATAAACATGAGCAGGCCTCCACATTCTGAATTTTCCTCTCTGCCTGCCTGGCATTTGGATGGAGGGGAGCTGACGAGGGGCAGCATTACAATAAACGCAACACAGCCACGTGACAAGTGTGACAGTGGCCGTCGGTGTGAAGTGGATGTTCACTTATTCGCATGGCGGCAGAGTGTGCAGAGGCGGAACCCGAGTTTTCATCTGACACGACAATACGGCAATACAGAAATGATCATGGATCCCTGGTGCCTCACCGAAGCTCATAATACTCCCTCATGGTCAAATCACAATGTGCTGGAACCTTCCCTTGCCACTCTGACATGGGCAGGCACACAGGTATTTTTCTTATTGAAAAATAAGAATAAAAATGGAGAATAAGATCCTAAGTATAGTGGAGAAACCACCGGCACAGTGATTTATGATGCAGAAACCAGAGAGCCTCATCCACGGCCCTTCCTCTTCCCTCCCATGTATGACGAGCTTCTTGTGTGTGACCTTCTGTGCAGCACATGTGTGCCTGCGGGCGTGCAGCAGGAGGTGCTGTGGAGCAGTACACAGCTGTACAGATGGTTGCAGTCCGGGAGCTGGCTGCTGTGCTGGCCAGGTGTCAGGTGGATGCAGGTCTGCTCCCGCCTGCGCCGGGACCCCAGCCCCCTCCTGGACTTTCGCCACAAAAGTCAGCAGACTGAAACATTGCACATCCGCTCAACCAGGCCAGACCATTTCATTGTACTGGATAACCAAGGCTTTACTAAATATATGCTTATATATGCTTTCATATAAACATACATATATCTAAAAATAAACATCATGCACAATTATTAAATCTTCTCAGCACAAATACAATTCTACATCCAAGCACTTGTCACTCTATAAAATAACAGCATTAAAAACTGCAATACTCCTTTCTTGTAAAATGCATTTAAATAAACATCTTATTATGATTGTGTTAAATGTAACATCATATGAACTATAGATCTGCTTATATAAAATACATGAAAAAATATGTACCTGGGACCGTGCCCAGGATAACTATGGGTGTAAGAATAAATATCTGTAAATAAATTCTATATGCCTATAGCTTTATGCAATATACTAACTATACATGTTTTACTGCTGCTAGAAAGGAAGATTGCAATTTAAAATCCTGAACTGTAAACAGTAAGCAGACTTCTGCTGTAGCCTGATCTGTGACTATTCATGGCACTAAGTATGGGGCAAATGAACACCAGAGATGTACACCATCTGAAACCAGGCAGTGAAAACGAGTCGCTATGCTACTGTATCTACCGCTGCTCCCAGTGGCAGCCCATTTGATTTCAGACACAATCCTTTACATCTTCATTTGCTAGTGAATGGCTAAGGAGAGGATAAAAGATCAGCTTCTACTTAAACTAACCAAAAATGCAAAATCCTAGGAACCCTTATTGCCTTTCTAGTGTGTTGATCTGGAAATGAAATCCCTACAGTAGCAGCAATAATTCAAAATGTCAAGTTAATGAAAGAGTTATTTTGTTGGAGCTGACTTAATTCATTTAGTCATTTTTTTATGTTCGATATACAGTTGGCTGTTCATTGACAATAACTGCAGTTTATGTGTTAAGTCAATTGTCAATTGAACAGTAAGAATGGGAAGTACAAATCATTGTGAAAGGTCAGAGTATCATGCTTTTTCTTAAGCTCGTTTTAATGCCCATTCGAACGGAGCGATGACGTTTTTTTTGTTGCCCATGCTCTGTCCTGGATACAAAGTGCCTCACTTGGATGCCGCATGCTGTCTGTGTGTCTGTGCATACACAGGCTAGTGTCCAGAGGGGGGCGCTACTTTGGAGAGGTGTTGTGAACACAATGCATCAACTACTGTAGCTGTGTATCTAAAACAGCTTTCCCACGTCACATGTGGCCCAGCGTCCCTCAACACGGAAGCTGGGTGCCTCATACACTGAAAAACATAAGGGACTCTACTTTGATGGCAACCATGGCTGTTCCCAAATAGAAAACTGATATAGATAAAGAAATTCAATAAGGAATATAATACAGATTTATTTATCTTCATAAACATTTATATAAGAATGTTTTTTCCAGGATGTCAAAATCATTGTAATACAATATATTTTAAATATACACATTATTGCCACTTTCAAAAATGCAAAAAATGCAGCATACATTGTTAAATCATACATTTTTATACATTTTACAACATATATGTTCTTTCATATATGATACCATGTATAAAAATGGCAATAATAGATATATTTGTAATGTAAGAACCATATTTTTTACATATCTAACATATCTAATGAACATAGCTAACTTTTCATAAGGGCTGAGACCCAGGGGCTCACAGTGTCAGCACCAGACTACGACAGATAGCTTCTGTATCACTGGGAACTACCAGTTTCATCATCACGTCCATTTTGACAAAACAGAAGTGGAAAAAGAGGCAGATTTTTTCAATAAAGGGTTTTTGCTTTTTTCTTTGTTTTGTTTGTGCCAATTTCATAATGTTTTTTTGTCAGTAAGCAGCGACTACACAAAACCGTAGTTTGCTACTGCACAAAAATTAATTTCGATTTTTTCTAACCAACCTCTAAAAGAATAAAAATGCCTACTATATACATGAAACATGTAACACCTGGATAAAGAGTCAGGATGGTGGCTCAGAGAGAAAATGAATTGTCACACTTCAACAGTAGCAGGATGATGGTCAATGCAGAATCACCTTATGCTCAGTGTAAAAACACACAAATAAAACTAAGATTAAAACAGCAGGATCCTAAACTGGGCTGAAACTCTTTGGTGATCCAGCAATGCTTGTTTTGCAGTTTCAGCTCCACAGTAGACTGATGTGGATGCCCTGACAATTTCTGTCTGGAGGTAAAGAACGATTTATTATTGAATTTGCGATTGATAAGCTTCTTCCTGCTGGGAAGGCCATACCCAGGTACAATACTGATTGTGATTAACAGGGCTGACTTGACCAATGGGTAATAATTCTGAGAAGAGGGCCTCAAGATACGAGTGCACTCCGCCAGACTAGTCGGAACAGGACTTTAGCAGACGGCATTTGAATAAACCCGTCGGGTGGATTTCTTACAAGCCAAAGTGTGTCTAGTCTCTCTTGGGACAAAGCAGAGAGAGGAGAGCACACCCGCTGTTGCAAAACGTATATTCAAACACAGGCCTACAAATAAAATAAAGCATTTCTGGTATTTTATGCGTACCACTGTGGAATGAGCCAGCAGGCCCAAATTTTAACAGAAAGTGCTGTATGACGAATTACTATTATTACTATATTAATAGTACATAATAGTATATAATATTACTATATTATACTGCAGTGGTATTGGAACGACACATATTGGTTGTATTATTAAAAATGAGCCTTTTGGCCAGTACCCATAGGCATGGCTGTGATCCCTATTAAGAGTGTGAAGAGCGTATCCCTTCGTGTTTGTGTTAAAGGGGCCGAACCTTAAACACACAAGGAGTCACATGGGAAGGGTTTCTCCTAACACTGTGGTACCCAGTGTGGTGGGTAAATAAGTACGCAAAATCATGTACGACAGTGACAAGCAGCTGAAACGCAAGAAGCAGGGGTCACACAATCTCTACCGGTGAACTCTGAGGACCTGTGTTTATATTCTTTTTTAAAAAAAAGGCTCCCGGTATAGTCTCTGTGTGTCCGACACACAGCTTAGTACCACTGTCATTAGTACCAATTCAAAAAAAATACAGAAAATGAATCTGTGCATTAAAGAAAATAAATAGCATCAATAATACTTCTCAGAAACATACTTGACATTCTAACAGTTTCTAACAGTGATATTCTTTTTTTCTTTCATTATTCGGACTTTTCCTTAGGCTGTTTCAGTACAATCATTGGGTTTGCAAACCTGCAAACCATTCCTGCACGCTTTTTTGTGCACCTTGAAGTCCTTGTCCACCGACCTCCCAGTCCCCCAGTACAGCTAAATCCGCCCAATCAATCTCAGCAGAAAGACAGTGGAACGGTCAGATTAAACAGATCACAACAGAATCCCAGTCCAGTGGTCATGCTCTGAACCACTCCAACATATACTCCAGTGCCTTATTGCAGAGCATCGGGGGACCGACACGTACATATCAATATATATTCAAAAAAATACTACTAATAAAATAATAATAAAATAAAACATACAAAATGTATAAATCAGTAGTAGATGTAGTAGCTGTAACTGCAGTGGAATGAGAAAACAAAAATGTCTTCTGTTAACGACCCTGTATCTTCCAGTTAAAGTCTGTGTAGATTTGGTAAATCCCACCAATAACAGGCCATTTTCTAAAGTGTGGGGGAATAGCAAAAATTCAATAATAACAATAGTAATACTACAAATAAGAAGAAGAATCCCCTACTGGAGGATTTTCTTTTAGTGGTTGTGCAAAAGGGAACCGAAACAGAGAGACAGTGAGAGAAGGGGAGGTGTTAGTGGTGGACCTATGACTCAGAAGGTGGGTGAGATGCCTCCTGCAGCAGGGATTTGTATATAGGGGAGTTGAGGAACCTGGGGTAGGAGTCTCTGTGCATGAGAGTGTAGATCTGAAGCTGAGCGTCCTCAAACGTGAAGGAGGTGGGCTCCTGCATCTTCTTGTTGATGACCTCCCTCACCCTGGAGTCGAGACTCACCTGGCGTGAGAGGGAATGAGAAAGAGTGGAGTTTAAGATTTCAAATTATATTTCACCTCGCTTTCCCCATTTTGGAAGAAGGTCTAGCATGATGGATTATGGATTATTTACTTATTAATTGATTAGATTAAGCATACTTTATGTTCCCGACATTCACACTTGAATGTAAACACAAGGATTATACACAAAAAATGTTTTTATGATGTGTTAATTTAGATTAATGAAGTACAGTGGTACCTCAGTACTCAAACTCATTAGAACTCGAATTTCTTAAAAGTCGAACCAACCAGTTCGAAAAAAATTGACCTAGAACTCGATCTGAATCTCAGAAGTCGAACCGTGAACGCCGACCTAAGATTCGATCAGAACTCGAACTTTTTAGGATTCGAACCCGAGTTCTGAACGGATTAAGTTCCAGTTCTGAGGTACCACTGTATATATAAATATTATAGCACACACATTACAGTATGAGATGTGAATAGACATCACAGGAAATCATGGGACTGTTTTACTAGTTTATATTTAATTAGTAACATGGGATCGTATACTGTATACTGAAGATAGACAGGTCTTTTCTGCTTTACGAATGTTCACTTTACGCCACTTTGCTTTTCACGAAAGACCTACATTGGCACATTTTCGCTAACTGAAAGAAATCCGAAGAGGTTTTTCGATTTTATGAAAAAAAGAAAAGTGAAAATGGCATTTACCATTTGTTTATCAGCGAGCCAGTTATAGATATACAGTCATGTGTCGCATAATAACGTTTCAGTCAATGACAGACAGCAGATACAACAGTGGTCCCAGAAGATTAAAATGAGGCTGTTAAGTTCCCATGGCCTCGGACCATGGTAATGTCACAGCACAATGCGTTACTTATGTGTTTGTGGTGATGCTAGTGTACACCAACCTGCTGCGCTGACAGTTGTACATGTATTCTCAGAAAGTATCCCTGTATTGTATCACTGTATTATTATATCTATTCATACATAATTCTGGCTTCATATCAGATTATAATTAATTATGTATTTATTATTCCTGCTTTTACTATATATTAGTGTTACTTTGGGTTTTATGTGTTATTTGGTACGATTTGGTTGGTCATTTTTTGGGTCTGGGAACGCTCAAAATTTTTTCCCCATATAAATTAATAGTAAAGGCTTCTTTGCTTTACACCATATTAACTTATGAAAGGTTTCATAAGAATGTTCTATTTCCAGATAGCATGTGGGAAACCTGTTTCAAATTTTCTTTTATTTCTCTTTACAGTCAGTAAACTTAAGTTAAACTAGACAGAGCTTTATCTATTCATTTATGTCATATGTGTTCTACAGTATGCATAACTAGTAAATGTTTTGGCTTATGTGATTTTTACCGTAAAGTGTCTTCAGTGGTATGGGAAGGTAAATCTAACATAAAATGTGACATATGTAAGAGTTTATGGAAAAGATGAGACTGTCCCCGACTTAAGACCTATGTGACTTACGGCCACTCGCACATACAACCAAAATACAAAAATAATAATAATTTAACAAACAAACAAATTAAAAAAAAATTAATTTTGGGCTGGCCGAATGCCCGGCACCGCTACCCTACCTAGTGTGTGCTGCGCACCGTACGATAGTCGCCATGAGAAAGTACAGTATGTGGTAAAACTGATCAATCGTAATAAAAATAATAAAAGATAAACTACAGAATCATGTACAAAAATAGACTAAAAATCTATCAAATTTCTGAAATGTTTGTTGGCTGGCTTCTACCAGTGGTATATGCAGTACTGGGTGAAAAAATACATATGTATTGAGACACCCCTTCCCCATCTCAGAATTCCACTAAGACTACCCAAATGGACACACACACATATGGACAAATTTGTTGGTACCCTTACAGCTCATTGAAACAATGCTTCATTTCTCCTGAAAAGTGATTCAATTAAAAGC